>OZ023263.1:178164706-178447206 GCA_964006375.1 Tillus elongatus | reverse complement strand
CCTGTTTTTTTTTCAGAAAGCAGGCATCAAATTTGATTACCAGTATAACATATATGGTAAAAACAATGTGCCATGTTTAATCAAAATAAGTTTGTTTCAAAACGTACAAAAATTTCCTAAAGTAAACTCAAGTGTAACCGAAAAAATCCGTTTTTTGGTCAACCTTATAGGTTAATAGCAAATTGAGCTTTTCAAATATGAAGCATTTAATCTAAATTCGCTACCATAACGCACTTGCTGCGTCCAGAATTTCTTTACTTACAAACATGCATTATATTTCGATGGAAAATGCAAAAAGATAAGGAGTTTTGTACTAAAAAAATAAAAATTGTATCACCAACGACTTATGGGCCAGCCTCTGATTGTAGAAATATTTTTTTAAGATGTAGCTCAAGACCCTATAATTAATGTATACATTTTTTTTCTTCATATCTTGTAGAATAACGGATATATTGAGCTTTATTGATTTTTTACGAAAATTCGACAAAAGTTATATACCATTAAACGATAAACTCTATAGCTAAGACTACTGCCACAGCATCAGAGAAAGGGTCTATTTGAAATGAATTTTCTGAAACATTTTAGTAAAATGAAGGACAATGACGGTTGAAACTAAGACTTCAGGGTTTCTTAAAACATTCTTCTTGAGACATTTTCTTTCCATAGCCCGTATTAGATTCAAGTTCTTTGCCTAAATGTTGCGAATTTTGACGTTTTAAATTGTCACTGACGTTTTGAGGAAAATCCCAATTTATTTTTCTTTAAATGCCCATAACTTTTTGTCTTTTGACCTACATCGCTAGATTTGGTAGGTAATTTACCTATAGCGACATAAAACGATGTACCAAATTTGGTTGCCCTTACTTTGTTATTTCCGGAGATATGAATTGTTTCCTAAAGAAAACACCAAATTTTCCGGGAAAACATCGGCCGATTTTCCTGGCTAACGAACTTATCTAAGCCACTTACAAAAGGAAGGTATTCACCAAATTTTGTCAAAATCGGCCCATTATTTTTTGAGCTATCGGTGTGATACATTATATATATATATATATATATATATATATATATATATATATATATATATTCATTGTATAGTTTACAAGTAAAATAATAGATAAAGTTTTCAATGCTCAGTAATTTATTAACTGGTCTGGACATAATTGATTACATTTTAAATCTCAACTTTTTATGAACTCATTGCCTGATCTTTTTTTTTTGAGTATTTAATCAAATATAAAGTGATTGATGGGTGATGAGTGGCAAACTAGCCATGTTTTTTTTGCAACATCGGAACAACCCCCCTAAATATATATATATATATATATATATATATATATATATATATATATATATATATATATATATATATATATATAAACCACAAGACAAATGTTGTGATGTAAACCCCCAAGAAAATTACAGGACCCAGGGTGAATAGGGGTGCTATGTGGGACAAACAGGGTTTAAAGGAAGTATAGCTACAAAATGTGAAAAAGGCAGGTTATAGAGGTCCAACTATAATATTTTTTCACAATTTGAGTTTATACTTCCTTTTAATATTTCCCCCCATCCAGCACCTCTTTTCTTACTTTCCTGGGGGTTGTCAGAAAGCTGCCCGTGAGCTCATCTGCAAATTTACCATTTTGCTGTTCATTTCTCTCAACTTGTGTAAAGTCCACTGTTCCATATTTCCAGTAAACTGTAAGAAAAGTACACAGCCTGGTGTTTTGGCATGTTTTATAACTTTTCAAGAATCCAACTTTTTGAGCTATCGGTGTGACATTATATATATATATATATATATATATATATATATATATATATATATATATATATATATATATATATATATATATATAAAAATCGAAACTGACCCCGGATGTGTTCTAGGGGGCCTAATTAGCGCTCATTTGAAGAAATTTTTTCAGAAAGTCAGGATCTCATAAGTGATTTTTTTTAAAGAAAATTCACTAAAAAGCGATATTCTCCGTCAAATCTATTGTAGTGTCGACCCAACGATACGTCACGGTAGTGTCGACTTTATGTGTCGGCCGAACGATACGCCACTGGATCTACCGCCGCAGGAGATAGGCTTATTTGTTCAATTATTATTTTTGCATGTGAACTATTGTGGAGAAAGACGGTTAATTAGAAATTTTGATTGTGTTCCTTTAAACTTAGATACTGTTCCTTTTGATTCAAACTAGCCTAAGCAATATATTCTTAAAGATTTTACTGTGTACGTGTCGTTTCTTTACTCGATTCATAGAACTCACAATTTAGGAAATCTGCAAATATTAAAGCATTCCTTACAACCCCTTATGTATTGCATTTTGACTTTTTCGATCAAATTGTAATGCAAACTTGTTTTCAAGTTTATTTAATTGCTTTGCAACTCTTCACATTTTTGGCTAATATCAAAAATCGTGACACGGCATTTTTACCAATAGAAATCGGAGTCCTATGCAAATGAGGCATTCAGAGAGGTGATAGTTTATATTATTTCATGAAAAACGAAATGCCCTATACAGACAATAGTGACTGAATTTAAAAAGTCTATTGTTTCAAATAGAACTGCCTGTATTATGTGTTTCAGAAGTAAAGGACATAACAATAAATGTTTTAATAAGTTTTTTATTGTTTGTGGATTTTCATGAAAAAATAATAATGTAATTTTCATGGAAAAATTGTGTTTGGAGTTTTGTCAAAAAGCTTATCTAATGAAATATGATGCCTTGTTTCTACTATATAGGGTATACTGGTAGCCAAATTTAATGCCTGCTTTCATTAAGAGACAAATTTGCATTAAAAACAGTTTTATGAAAATTCACCACCATAACGCACTTGCTGCGTCCAGACATCTTTTTAATTGTTATTATTTTTAATAACTAACAGAAATGTCAAATATTCCCAGCACTAGTTAAAATTCACTCCACATTTCAACTAAATATTAGGAATAAAAATTATTTTCCTGCTAAAGGTAGGATGCAGAAGGAAAATATGCCTTGGAGTTAAAGTGTACCACCCATTTTCTGCAGAAGTTTATCTCCTATTATGAAAAGGAACTGCAAGAAAAAACCCGGGACGAACTGTGGAACAACTTTATTACATTGTATGCACTATTAACATGACAAAGTGAAATAAATCAACAAAATAATTGTCCTGATTTTTTTATTCTCTCTAAATGTCTGGAAATAAATTGTATAAACATATATACAAAGCTGTAAATTAACACAAAAATAAAATAGGCTAAAATTTCACAAATTAAAAACCACCAGAGTATAATAAATAAATTGGAATGTCAGGAAAAATGAATAAAGATGCAAAATAAGGGCATCTGCGATACAGATAATACTTACTATTTTAAATGCACAATTAAGGAATGTACAGATTCTAAAATGTGGCCTTTATATTGGAAACAGGACAACAAAATAAATTAATTTACGATAACTTAAACTAGCGTCTGCAGACTCTAAGAACAAAATTTACAATATATTTTTGATCTCATCATAGAGGACTAGGACAAGTGCTCCTCCTGTTCCTCTGAGAATGTTTGAGAAAGCCCCCTTGAAGAAGGCTTTTGGACCCTCATTCTTAGCTATCTTGGCCCAGCAGTCTAGGGTGTTCTTGTACATTATATCAGCCTTGGCACGGCCTGACTGCATCATCATGCGCCTTCTTACAGTATCGAATGGATAGGAAGTAATACCTGATACTGTGGTAACAAACTGAAAAGATAAATAAAAATATTCGTTAAAACGTGAATTTATACAAAGCAGGATTTATAATAAGGATAAATTATCAATCAGTAAATGGGTAGTGGTAAAATGAAGTCATCAAATTAGGCTCAGTTTTAAAAAATAAAACATCATGTTAATAAATTGTTATAAAATATAAAACCGATCATGAAGCAGTATCTGAGTTTTCATTTTATTATGACTATGAACAGTTTTTTTTTTTAATTTTTCCCAAATAACTTCTAAAATACCAAGAATTAAATTACAAAGTGTGAAAATATACCGAAGAATTAAACTACAAATTGTGAAAATACTAACTTTAATGGTCTTAAAGAGGCAGATTGTAAAGAAAATAATGCAACTACAAATATTAAATCACAGTAAACCTTCTAAATTATCTTTCATATCTATAGGGTAAAGTCGGGAGAGATGGCGCAGCGGTTAAGACGGCGCAGTTTGCTATTGGCTGCCATACTACAAGTGAGCAGTGGTAGTGATGAAATAGGCGCTCACTGTATGCAGTCGCTCCGTAAGTGTTGTTTCAATGTCATTTTCTAAATAAAAGGTAAGAAAATATTGCATGAATGATATCATAGGCCGTAGAATACTTTTTTGCTTTATTAAAAGTGGTACCGGTTTTTTTGGTTTAGTTGCCTTTAGAAACAATCAAAGTATACTCCTAACCTAAAACTGTAAACATGACTTGCAGTGTTGGCGAGACACAACATGAGCCATCTCTCCCACCGAGTTCGATTAAGTTGGCGCACGCCATCTCACCCGAATTTGGTATGTGCCATCTATCCCACCCAATTTATTATTATTATTTACTGATAAATTGTTTTAGGGTTCATCATGCGAAGTTGTTATAAACGAAAAGCCAATATTTCAAGAGGCTCTTGGTCGGAGGAAAGACTTTCTTCCGCCATTGAAGCAGTGAGAAACGGCACGCTTGGTGTGAATGCAGCTTCTAGACAATACAATATACCATGTACTACACTACGTCGAAGAATACGATTAGGTATTTTATTAAAAACTCACATTTGTCTAATATAACACCAAATCGTTGTATTTATTTTAGGTGTCATAAAAAAGGGTGCACTTGGTCCATCTTCATTATTGGGCGAAATTAACGAAAGAAAACTTGTTGCACATATAAAGCTGCAAAAAAAAATGGATTTGCACCTACGCGGTCTATGGTGCGTATGATGGCTTTTCGGTTAGCTGATCAGTTAAAATTACCTCACAAATTTAATACCAATAAAGACCGAGCTGGTAAAGATTGGTTGCATTCATTCCTCCGAAGAAATATGGACTTGTCTGTTAGAAAATCCGAAGGAGTTTCTCTTGCACGAGCTAGAGGAATGAATAAAAAGGACGTTGCTGATTATTTTAATCTACTGATAGAAACACTAGAGGAAAAGGGTCTGGTAAACAAACCTAGTAACATTTTTAACATGGATGAAACGGGTCTCCAATTAAATAACCGACCAGAGTACGTAATTGCGGAAAAAGGTTCCAAGAATGTACCTGCTCTAACATCTGGAGAGAAAGGCGAAACTATTTCTTTAATAGTGTGCTGTAATGCAGAGGGCACTTACATTCCTCCAGTTTGCATCTTCAAAGGAAAAAAAAATGAATATGAAGATGGAATGGCACCAAGTTCTCTAATTGTTATGTCTGAAAAGTCAGCCTACGTAAATACCTCAATTTTTCTGACATGGATAGAAAAGCAGTTTATTCCACGAAAACCAGAAGGTTCTGTTGTCCTCATTTTAGATGGCCACTCGTCGCACGTGAGCTCGGTGGAAGTACTTGAATATGCTGAAAGGAATGATGTTACATTGTTGTGTCTGCTGAGTCATAAGACTCAGTTTTTACAGCCTTTGGACAGAGCTTTTTTGAAAGCATTGAAGTCATATTACTACTCGACATGTAACACATTTATTAGGGCTAATCCAACCAGGGCTATCAACAGGTTACAGTTTGGAAAATTATTAGGAGAAGCTTGGTCAAAATCGGCCACTGTAGACAATGCGGTATCTGCCTTTCGATCTACGGGAATCTATCCTCTAAATATAGATGCTCTTCCAGAGTATGCATATCTTTGCGATGAGAATCCTAATATTTCCGAAAATTTTGACAAAAGGGAACAAGATAAACTGTCCAGTAAAGACCCTTGCGTGCCAGCCACCAGTTCAAGTAGTGAAAATAAAGAAGAAGCAGAAACACCTGGAAAAATGCTAGACAATATATGTCCTGTACCATCGACTTCGAAAGTCAATACTGTCAGATCTCGCAGTCGACAATTAGCTGCCATGCTAACTGAAAAAGAAAATATTACTAAAAAGAAAATATTAGCTGAAAACCAACGTAAAAAAGAAGAAAGGAAAGCAAACAAAACCCTGAAAAATAAATAAATAAATAAGAAAAAAGATTATAGTTATTCAGAGAGTGAAACAGATGTTTCATTAGCATCCGAGAGCGACACTGGTGACGATAATGATTACGAAAATGAATGTGTGGGATGTGAAGATAATTACCAAACGACTAAAAGTAAAGAAGATTGGATTCGGTGTGCAGAATGTACTAGGTGGCTACACGAAGGGTGTACTAAGTTTCCAGATATGTGTTTGCGCTGTGGAAAGAGAAAGAACTCCCAATAACTTTTATGCTTTTATTTAAATACTTATTAAACTTGAATTTGGGTTGTTTTGTTATGCTTTATGACTTTTATGAATGTTTTGTTAACGGGCCATCTCCCCCGATGTTATTTTAATGATATGCGCCATCTCACCCATATACGTCGGGTGAGTTGGTTTTTTTTTATTACTATGTTTTTATTTTTTTGTGCCAAAATAGAATGTGATTTTTGTTTATTTCTTGTATTACTTGAAAATATAAAGACTTATTATATTACTGGACCTGTTATTTAAAGAAGACTAGTTAAAACTTGATTTTTATGTAACTTAAAAAAAAAAAGGTGAGCCATCTCTCCCGACTTTACCCTATAGTGACTTTTAGTCACCTATTTCATTTGAAAATGGTTAATTTGCAACACTGAAAACTCCAAGTACCTATCGATTTTGAGTTGAATTGGACCATTTTAAATTTCTAAAATTTCAAAATTTTATGCATGCAGGCTTACAACTGTGTTTTACTATAAAAATTTTCTACAAACGTTTATGATAATGATATGATATACTTTATTGTCACCAATATTTCCATGGCATGTCGCTGTAATGTATTACAACAATACAACAAATACAATTAAAATCCTAAATAGAAATAAAATTAAAACACAAATAAAATTAATATTATAGAGAAATTTCAAAGCAAAATTTAAATGTGATGTACATATAAAATCCAATCATAAAAAATATCATAAAATCTTCCCCAAATGTAAGCCACTCAAACCAAATTATAAAACACAGATTACTATAACTGTCATTAGGTACATGGGGTTACAATAAAACCTACAACTAGCAACAATATCGATTAATCACATGTATCACAGTTGTTTTTATCAAATCTTTTCAAAATATTCAGAGTGAATAAATTGTGTGGTTTAAAAGGAGATCATGAAACAGCTCTTTTGAAAACTCTTTCTTGGCGAATGTCTTTTACATGTTGTGGTAGTTGTCATATAATTTTACACTGATGCAGCTGAGATTGTGCTGAATAGTCTAGGCGACTATTCACTATGTCTTGTTAAGTACCAATGATAGTGATTGTTTCCTGGAAAGTCTCTAAATGTCCACGAACATACAATACACAATTAAGTACATACAAGCCCACCACAGTATCTTGTGTTCTTTAAATAAACTTCTACAGCTTGTTCTGATATTCATTCTACTGAGGGCTCTCTGTGCTTTTTTGCTGTAACAACACTATTTAATTCAGACCACCCCAAACAAGAATGTCGTAGGTTGCTAATGCCTGAAAGTTGGAAAAGTAGCCAGTTCTTGCAGCATAAGTAGTACACTTGAAGAAGCCAATTCACCACAACACTTGTTGCCAATGTAGAAATATTTTTTGAACAGATGGCAATCCGGTTATCTGTCATTGAAAATGATAACAAAGGGAAAATAATTATGGGTGATTTTAACATTGACCTCATATCAGAAACATACTATAAATAGAGGTTACTTGAGTTAATGTCATCTTACGCCGGCTCCACACATTGGGGCCAACTTGACTATGTTGGCGATGATTTTATTAGAGTTCCTACACACTGGCGCCAAGCTCATTTCTTCGAGCACCGAGCCAACGTCAATATGTCTGGGTGTGAAAAAGAAATTGCGCTGTGTGCATTTGCCGTAGTGAGTGCTAACAATTATATTTTAAATTTAATTCTACAAAAAAGAAGTCCTCGTAAAAGGAGATGGTGGGTTACAACTCTTCATAGATTACGGAATCAGTAAGTATAACGACGTACATATAATGATGAATATTTTAAAACTTTTTCCTTCATTATATGCACTATTTTTTATGTCAATCATCTTTGTTGTATACTGGTCTCAAAAAACTGTCCATCAGAGCATATGCAAACCAATTAGTTGTGTACAGCTCATCTGTCGATGCACCGGAACGACTAGATTCTGTTATTTTTCTGCTGTGTAGTCTATAAGTGGACATCAATGACTCTCTTTTTTTAGTTCGGAAATTGCTAATTGGCAGTTCATGGCAACTTGTAGTACACGGTGCCATGCGTCTATCACAGCATTCCTATTTTTGTGTTGAGAATTGCGGATGTTCCATAGAATCGATTCCGTTTGATACAGTTCTATAAATTTCAAAACTAATTCATTTGTCCAACACATTTTTAATAATGCTCCACTTCATATGTTTATACGCCTTGACGTCTTTACTACAACTGAATATGAAACCAATGTGTGGCCGGCATAACGAACGACGAGGCAAATCCCTCTGATCTTTTTAAATAAACCGACAACCGACGGGTTACTCCCAACACGAACACCAACGTCCCCCAATGTTGGTGCCAATATTATTTCGTTCATCCATACATAGGACGAACGCTGTTGGCCCCAATGTGTGGAGCCGGTGTTATAACTTGTTGCTTACAATATTAATACCAACAAGAGTTTCAGATAATTCCGAATCATGTATTGACAACATCTTCACTAATATCGAAGATAGTTCAGTAGATGCAATTGAAACACGCATCTCTTATCACAGGGCCCAAGTAATGTGCATTGAACTTTTTTCAGTTGATAGCGATGTTTTTATGAAAAGATCGGTTAGTGAAGTTAATATTATAACTTTTCTAGACAAACTTGGAGAGCTAAAGTGGTCTGAGACAACTGATAAGAATAATGACATTCTTAGTGTTAACGTGAAGTGGAACCATTGTGTTACTTTCTGAATGCCGCAAAAAGCCCAACTTTGAACTTGAAGGAAAAATACAGTAGTCATCACATGAAATGTAATTCTGCATCTATGTTTCTTTATCCTGTGACTGAAAATGAAGTAATATCAATGGTTACCAAATTTAAGTCTAAAAGTAGTGCAGGTTACAATGACGTACCACTAAAGCTGTTGAAAAGATGTATACATGTAATATGTAAACCTTATGTTACTTGATAAACATTTCTTTTAGGCATGGAATATTTCCTGACCCTCTCAAGGTGACGTCTATGGCATTAGCATTTAAAGCGGGCAAGATGAATGATACGAAAACTTATCGACTATTAAGTATTTTGTCAGGCGAGCAGCATAAGGATCTATCCTCGTATAAAGAATTAATACAAAAATTCAACGAGCATAAATAAAGAATCAGAACATCATGTATGTGTACCCAAACCATATAGAAGATATTAAGTTCCTAATTAAATAGAATAAACATGAAATAAACATTTAAGGCAACAATTATTAAGACGCAACTAAATAAATTTAATGACCAATAAATTTAAAAATAATAACAGCAATATTACCAACTGGAATTGGCAAATAATTATCAGCGAGTAGTTAGGAAATGTACTAACAATGCAATCTAAACTGCTGAAATATCAAACGAAGTTATACAATTCAAGTTGTAGAGTTTTAGGAAAATAGATTTGATGAATTCATTGAATCCAATTATTATATTAATGATAAAAACCATTTGTGCAATACCAAAGTAAATAAATGTAAATTGTATAGTTTTATCAAAATAGATTGAACAAATAAATTGGATCAAATTATTATCAAAATGAAAGCAATTTGTACAATACCAAAGAAAAAAATGTCAATGCCCTTAGCAGTATATAAAATGTAACTTAATTAAAATGCAAATGATCTGATAAATAATAAAGACAGTGACGTCTTGCTACGAATGAAATAAATATATATTAATGAGAACCATAAAGTGAAACTAGTTTTAGGTAGTTCAAAAGCTTAGAACTCATTAAAATTCTCAACTGAATGAAAATCCATACCATAACCAGCATTTTTTCCATGAAACTGGTTAAAACCAGTCTATACACAATCTGCATTCAAGTATGGCTAATGATATGGATAAAGTAAGTTAAATAGGAAGGTGATTCAAATACAAATTTTCAATGGGATTACCACCAAGTTCAATGACATGGTACTTCAGATAAAATGACATCATGCAACATTGCCAAAGTTCAAATATTTAAAAGTATCTGGAAACTTTCAATCTTAAATGAATCAACAACAAAAATATCCTCTTCACCAGCCATTTTATACAGCAAAAATTGCCCGTTTACAGTTTAATTAATATTAGTCATTGAAGATTTTTTCCTCAGCAAACTATTATTAATTAACACATGGTAGTGTTTCAACAGTCAAAATTGACCAGCCCTATATTAAATTGACTGTGAAGATTCCAGATCCATATACTTATTGATTTTAAATCTTACAATAATGTCCCCTTACGAGCAATATCTTCTGTGATAATTCACCAATCATAAGTAAGTTAAATAACAGTCGACTAATAGGGGAAGCAGGATGACAGGTACATTTAGTATTCACATAAGTGAAAAAATTGCATGTCATAGAAGTGTTGCATAAGACCTGCTGACATTCTAAAAGGTTACAAATGAGCGATTAAAAGCTACCTTAATTTTAAGTTTTTTCTTGTACTTTTAACATAAAAAAGAGATAGTTGTGGTGAATACTTGATGTAAACTCGCTTTCAAATATTTAATAGAACTGAAGAATAAAAATTTTACACAGTATTATTAGTTGACACCCGTTCCGCTACAATGTATAGCTTCTTCAGGTCAGGTCAGGTCAGGTCATAGTATCATAGTGAAACAACTGTCATGTACTAATGATATACTGCAAACCTTATGTTCATCTGTTTTATTAAATACTATTAATGTAATTATATAAAAATATTACTATTAACAAGAAAAGGCTGTAAGTTCTCTCAAAAATACCTTTGCCTTGTTTCCTTTGCAACCCTACCAGGCAGCTTTAGCACACCTCTCCAAAATTGTGTTTTTTCCACTAATTTACATTTATTTTACCAGAAAGTTCTACTCTATAGGGGCCACCTTAATAAAATAATAAGTAACAAGAACCAAAATAAGAAAAAAATCCATATAAAAACCAACCAAAATTTCAGTGGACAGCTATATTTTAATGAAAACCCTTATATGCACTTTACATAAAGGTAAAATTGCAGCTACCATGGTAAAACATGCAGAAAGATTTTTATATCTTCCAATTATGAGATTTAAAACCTAAGCAAAGTATAACAAGAATTATATATCTCCTAAGACGATAGAAGCAATGGCTTCAATTGTAAACTTTGTTCATTTATAAGAATGCTATCTAACTTAGTCAAGTGAACAATTAACACCTAGTTGGAAACCAAAATGCTTCAGTATTGGTAAGAACTACTAGGATTAGTCTATCAAAAGACTTTTCTGTCAGGGACAAAAATTTACTAGACAGCCTATGCAGACCCTTGTTCGACTACACCAGACAAACATTTTCATCATAAAGGATTGGACGACTAGGATATACCACAGAATTCCAACTATGTCTGGAGGAAGATTAGATAAATGAACATGCCCTGTGGCAGAAACAAACCAGATATCTCCTTTTTGGTAAGCCACAGTTTGAATTGTCACAACTGGACTCACACTAGCTCGCAGTTGTCATCAGTCTGAGAATTAATCTGATGGGTGCAAATATAAAACGCATGTAAACCACAATAATGTTCTGTGTAACTGCACTGTGGCAAAACGAACCAGCTATCTCCTTTTTGGTAAGCTACAATTTGAACCATCAGACCTGGACTCACATTCACCCTCAGTTGTCATCAGTCTTATCAAAAGAATGAATCTGATGGGACGTAATATAAATCATACTAAATACAGATATAGAGACTTCTTCTCTGGCTTCAAAAGTGTTTGTTTTGTTCACTGTAACCAGGTTATTGCTTGACGAAATTTCCTCTCGTGATGCTGTCAAGCAGCAAAACCTGTTACAGAAAAGAAAACCAACAACTGTATAGCCAGAGAAGTCTCTATATCTGTATTTAGTACCATCTATGTGATATCTGTTGATATAGATCCCAGAAAAGAATAAGCCAATAAAGTTCTGTTATTAAAACTACTGTAACAATTTATCATGGCAGGGGTGTTTAATAATAACACATTAGCTGAAACTGAGTGCCAGCTGTGTATGGAGAGTGACGAGACAGCAGAGCATGTACTGTGTTCCTGTCCGGCGGCGGACAGGACTAGATACCTGCTCTTTGGCAAGACAAAGCTTGCTCCGAAAGATGTGGATCAACTTTCGCCCACAAAGATTATCGACCTCTGCAGGAGGCTGGCTTTGTTGGGTGAAATATAGACCATTAGGCATGAGCCACAATAGACCTTATGGTCGCGGTGGAGGGAACGGTATGGCCCACTCACATTCAAAGCTAACCTAACCTAACATTAAGTTAGCTACCAGACAAAGTTGTGATTTATTAACTCGACTGGAAATTCACGTTGATTAATGATGCCTGGGTCTAGAGGTTTTCTTTTTCTGGGGCTGGCCGCCTTTATCTTCTCAGAACAGCCAAACAAAATACTTAGTGGAACAAGACAGTAGTAGAAGATTGTGCACTGACAGACGCTCAAGAAGTGGTAGAGCAAGCAAACTATTACAAATTACAAATATCTCCCACCCCTTCTTTTTTTTTTCAAAAACACCACGAGGGCTTACAGCCTATCGTACCGTGGGTGTCGACAAGGAGGAAAGAGGCAACTTGTTAATTCTGGACTTAAAGGTTAGGAGGTGAAGAAAAACATGTGCCGGCAAGGAGTTCCACAACTTAGAAGTCCTCGGGACAAAAGAGCAGGTGTAACAAGATGTTCTGTCTGGTGACCCGGACAGTAAAAGGTGCATTCGCTCTGTTCCCCTGGTAGATCTGTTGGGGACAGCAGGTGGAGGAACTATGGAAGAAAGCTCCTCTGAGCAGTGCCTGTGGAGATATCTATAAGAGAGAGGAAGAGGGGGGGTCCACCAGGTCGGTGAGCAAGGGATGGCAGCCTTTGGGTGAGCAGAGGGTCACCGATGAGACGTCTAGCTCTCTTCTGAATGGAGTCAAGGATAGCGAGTGTAGAAGCGGTAGCGGCACCCCAGATGTGGGCGCAATATTCGAGGTTTGGTCTTATTTGTGAAGTATACAGGGTATAGAGATTAGCTGGTGAAAAGAATTTGTGAGCCCGGAAGAGGAAACCTAATTTCTTAGCAGATGCTTCTGCAATCGATGTGATATGTTTGTGCCAATTGAGATTTTGATCCACAGAAATGCCAACAAGTGACTCTATGGAGCCAACCAACCAAGCAATCCCCAAATGTCTGATGGCAATTTCAAATACCTATATACAAGCTTGCATCAACAGGTATATCTTTACTTTTTTACTAATTATCATAACTGGTTTTCTTGAGTTGCAGGTAGGTGCTTTCTGTACTTGTACATTTTGATATGGTGCATTATCAGTTACAACACAATTTAGGGAGCAATTTGGAATCAACTTCTCTTTGAGCCACTTCTAATAATTTTGATAGTTCATATCGTCGTGGTAGTCTCCGGACTTGGTCCCAGATTAAACAATCAAGACAATTAGGGAAAAAAACCATTTCACCACCGGCGTGAACAATAACTGATCGATTGCGTTTAGATATTGTCGATAGAAAAATATTGCTGGTATTGTCTGTCCACTTTTGGAACTAGTATGGGCAGCATGAATGAAAGTTTTATGTAAAAAGACAATTGGCCTACCTTGCCTCTTATTATACTTAATTTTGTCCAAATAGTTCAAGCTTACTAGTGCGAATATCAATCTCCTCTAATAACAGCACACACCGATTGTACTTAGTTTTCCCCCACCTGAATCCAAGTTTTGGTGTGCAGGGAGATACGTTTTCCCAAAAAGTCATATTCCTCACTTAATTTTTCTTGTAATGTTATCTAGAGTAAATAAACATCCTTCTCTTTTGTAAAAATTATAAATGTTTAATATCAATTTGTTCACACTCTGGTATGTTGGTTTTTGTACATATTTGCTTGCGTTTTTTAGAACCAAATTTTACTTCACCCGATGGCGATCCATTGTTTAAAGCTTGTTACTATACATTTTCACTTAAGATTCTCCCTATACTGGCTAAGGTTACTACAGTAGGAACAGGAGGACTACAATACGGTTTTTTAATCCTACTTTATTTTCATTTGAAAAAATTGTCTTAAAATAATTTAACACGTCAAACAGGACACTCCTCCACTGGGAATTAAACTCCTTTCTTTCATCAAATCCATGGTTTTATTTTAACAAGAGTGACACTGAAAATGCACTGGATGATAACTTACGAAGACACATGCCTTCGTAACTGCAAAACAAAGTATGCAAGTTGCTGCAGTGCACGACCTAGTACACCACCAATGTCTTTAGGACAACCTCAGGCATCGAAAGCGGTCAATTCCTACCAAGCGACAACATGGTCTTGGAATTCTGTCTCAACAAATATCTTACCGGCTGTAGCTGTTGCTAAACTATTTAATGACAGCTACTGATAAACTTCGTTGTTGAAATGTGTATCTAGCACATACAAGTCTCCGTTATTATTTTGTGGTTTTTGGGTTGATTCTGCTTTTTGTTTCAGTTTCCAACCACAGTGTCCAACCTCAGACTTTTAACCTATGCTCAATGAATGAAACATTGGCCAAGCAATAATTCCTGTTTTTACTGTTATTGTTTATAAGCTTTTTATATATAAAAAAATATATACATTGCTATAAACAGACTTTTAGAATGGTAATTATAAAACCTTTGGATGATAAACCTGAAATCTTGTGGTTAAGTAACTATATCTGATAAAACATTAATTTCCTTGACAATTGAAAAATAAGTGCATCCAAAGGTCAAAAGGCTTAGTATTAAATTTTAATAAGATTCCACATATTTTATGAGATATTCAGAGTGACAATATTACCAAATCAAATTGTTCAGACATATATTTTAAATTACAGCTACTAGATATGCAAACCCTGATAGCAACAATAAGAATATTTAGTTTTACTTGAACCAAAACCATAAGTTTATTTTTTTCAATTAATTCTTCATGATCAGTTTTTTTTATAGAGATAATCTAAGAACACAAATCTTAAATGTTATCATTGGTTTACTCACCTGAGCGATAGCAAATGAAATGAGGAATGGTGTGTTCTTAGGATCAGGAAGCATTCCTTTGGCGGTATCAAAGAAACCGAAGTATGAAGCTCTGTAGATAATAATACCTTGTACAGATACGAAGAACCCTCTGTATAAACCTACAAGTCCGTCTGATTTAACAGTCTTTGCCAAACAGTCCAGAAGACCTGTGTACAATCTTTCACCTTTACCCTTGCCCACATCAGCACCAAGCCTAGAATAAAGAAGTAAAATTATTAGAAAATGGCTGAAACAGTGATATACGTAAAAAATTTATTTGGTAGACATCATACTAATTTAATAACACTTTGCTTACACAGGGTAGCCAGTAGAAATAAGAAATCAAATTCCCTGACATTTCCAGGCCTAAGTGATTTTTTCATAATACTCGTAATGAACAACACACAGCTCTGAATACTTTTTTTATTAAAAAATAATAAAAATTCTGATTTTTTTTATAATCATTATCAAAAACATAAATATGGTTAATTCTATTAACTAATTCAAAAACGTGATACATTTCTCCCTGTTAAATGACTGAACTACTTAAGAAAATCATGATATGAATTATTGAAACTTCGCCTCAGCTTATCGTTGATTACTATATTTCCCGCTTCTCATAATTTCTTTACACTATCATACACAATGTGTTGCAATGATAAACTTTTCTCTTCTGGATTACAATACAAATGCCCATATACAAATGTCAAATATTTACACTCCAACTGCAACTCTATGTGACATTATCATAAAGGTTAGAATATAATAAACACATTCACGCAGCTTTGCGCCGCCAATGGATAGAAGGCATTTTGCATTTTATGCATTCAAGGAAGAGCATTCTAAGTGACAACCGAATGGGACATGTTTAAGATAGATAAAGAAGACATATTATATCGTCTATCCATTTAAAACTTAATTTGAAGATTTTGTTTGCAATGACAGCGGAACCCTGATTTATCTGTCTGACCCTGTCTAACATTATAGGCATCCATTTAGAGGTAATTTCAGGTCATATAGTAGATTATTGATTTTTTTATTTAGTTATAACTCAAGATCTACTGAACCAAACAAGTTCAAATTTGGTAGGTAGACCCACTTGCTTTAGTTTAAGTTTTAGTTTAATATTTCTAGTAATTTAAAATATATAGCGTTTTTTTTCTTCATTTTTTATAAAAGTATTTGAGCGTCAACTGCCTAACGAACTCATCCAAGCTATTAACAAAATTAAGGGAATTGCCAAACTTGGTTTCAATTGGTGAAGTATTTTTGAAGTTATCGGTTGGATACATACATATATATACATATATATATATATACATATATATATATATATATATATATATACATATATATATATATATATATATATATATATATATATATATATATATATATATATATATATATATATATATATATATATATATATATATGCAGAGTCCTGCATGACTGGATTCTGTCTCTCTCTTAGTGAAATATGATTTACGAGTTGGCAGTCAAAAAGTAAACCCAAAAAAACTAAATCAATCAATTGACAGTTCAGTCCATTGGTGATCATTTCCCTTTTGACCGGTTATTTTGTATATTGTGCATTTTCCAAATTCGACCAATGTTTACCTTCTTCAAATAATTTTCTATCTGTTGGACAATAAAAATATACAGTTTTTATCAAAACTTAGCATTTTCATTGCGTTTTTACGTAAGTTAAAAGTGTAGGTATGTTAAGGTTATGTTCATTTATTTGTTCCATTTTTTTTAGACTTGATTGTAAAGAAGCCTTCCACGCTGGAGCAGGATGGCTTTATTTTAATGGCCCATTTTCGCAGTGGTACACGAAATCCAAATGGAAATAGGTCTTATTCGATACAATCATGCATCGAGCAATATTCTTAAGCTTTTCCAGAGGATAACATTCCATACGAAATTTTTTTAAATCACAGATTGGTCCTTATTAAACGATATGAGGAAAAGCACTGTATTTGCAAAGGCAAATCTACAGACAGGCCAACTATTCTAACAGAGAATGTTGTTGACGATATTCAATATCGCATGGAACGAAGCCCTACCAAATCTGTTCGTTAGTTATCTGCCCAAACAGGTACATATTTGTTACATATTACACAATACACATTCCTAAAACCGTAAATTAGAAGTTTAAATAATCGGAACTCAATTTGTTTACGTACATTAAAAAATTTCAAGCTTAATAAAAATGTTATGTAAAATTTTATAATTAATTTGTTTTAGCTTCTGTACTTAACTACGTTTCACAAAAGCATTCCATCAATTACAGGTGTTAAGTTATTTTATGCTATAATTGTTTTTCTAATTATTGTAATTTTTGTTATAGGTCTGTCGATTGGCTCTTGTCACAAAGCACTAACCAAAGTCTTGCATATACATCCCTATAATGTTTCCAAATCAATTGGAAAATGTTTTTGAGTGCAAGAAACACAGGGTAAATTTATGTTTTCAAAACGAGGGTGGTCATTTTGAACCACTTTTATGGGAAATACAAAATTTTTTTAAAATTATTTTATTCACCGAACACTAGGTAAAATGTTTTTTGTAATGCTAGTTTTGTTGATTTATTTTGATATCTATACAAAATAAAAGTAATATTTTGTAGTTTTTAATTTTTTTTTTAACAATCAATAACAGTAAACCATACATGAACAGACTTGCTGTTAGAAATACTAAATACATTTACTGTTTCACCTTATTATAATTTTTATATTTTTTATAAAACCCCAAAGGAAATCGGAGACGACACTGGCAACTTAGGGATTTTGTTTATTCAGGTTGTAAAACTGTGTATGCCGGGTTGTCTAACTTAAGCGGTCACGTGGGACTCTGGAATTAATGAAAGCCCTGTATGTATATACATACACTTTTTAACTGACCTTTGTTTTGGGTTCTAGGGGCCCTAATTCACGCTCATTTCAAGAAATTTTCTAAAAATCTCACCATCAACACCTCTCTATTAGTGAATTTTCTGGTAATCTTTAAGATTGATACTACAAGGATGCGCGGATATTTCCGCGTCCCGAAGCGTCGCCACGTCGTATTCCGGAATCAATAGTCAGAGAAAATAATTAAATATATCAGTTAATTGAAATTTTTATTTTTATTTATTAAATAAATGTGTTAAATACTGCTGTATAAAATATATTATTATTACACATAATAGAACTTATTTTTTATATTGTATATTATATATCAATACCAAACATAATATATACATACAAACATACACACAGGCACATATGCACATATATATATATATATATATATATATATATATATATATATATATATATATATATATATATATATATATATCACTTCTAATAGGAGCAACAGCTATGGTGGCTCACCGGTAATAGTGTGCCTATGAAGCCAAGGGTTGCAACTTCTCAAATCCCAGTAAAGCGAATATGTGGCATTGTCTTTGAGCAAGTTTAATGTTGTTTGGTAGCAGGCGTAATGACGCCGGTCCCATGTACTTTGTGATCTTTGACACGTAAAACATCTGTATGCTCCTTATAGGATTAGGTCAAATGTACGAAATGGTACGCTGGAACTGCTGGCGTTGCTGATTGGCCATAGTCGTGGAAACAGGCAGACATCAAAAGAAATATACAAAGCAATAGAAACATCGTAGAATAAGGGTGACTTTTCAAAGTACACAAAACCTATTATATTATATATTCATGAAGGGTTAGCAAGTTTAATGTTATTTGGTGGCGAGCGTAATTACGCCGATCCCATGTACTATGTGATGTTTGACACGTTAAATATCCGTATGCTCCTTATAGGATGGAAGGGATGAGGTAAAATGTACGACATGGTAACGTGGAACTGTTGGCTTCACTAATTGGCCAGTCATGGAAACAGGCAAACATAACAAAAATCAACAGAAACATCATAAAATAAGGGTCATGTTTCAAAGTACGCAAATCCATGCTTCAAAGTACAATAGTATTTTACTTAGTGAATAAAAATTATTTTATGTGATTTAATATAATTTTTGATTCTGGAATGGGACGTGGCAACGCTGTGTGACATTTCAACAGCCAAATGGAGCTTCTGGATACGCCCAAATATGCACAGAGTCTTGTAGTGTCAATCTTAAAGATTACCAATTTTCTTAATGAAAATTCACCAATATCACATATAAAAAATTTAATTTGTAGCAGTTGCCTAAGAACAGTCAATTGGAGCCTTCCATGTTTGTTACCATAGAAACAAGAAACAAATGCTTGAAGATGAACTAGTACAAGGCAGTAAAATGGTGCGATATACATATTACAAAACAATACCCCCCCCCCCTTTCATTTGAAAATTAGATATGCTCATCGCCCCCTAAAAATGTTTCCTACATTTAAAAATTAGATATACTCATTTTTGTCAATTGCTCATCAAATTGTGTAGCTTTTCTGTTTATAAATCTTATGTAACCACTGCTTCATAAAATGAAGTTTCCTTTTAGAATCTTCCGAGAAACTATAATACTACTACTAACATAAAGATCCTCAAATAAGGATGGTAAACATACTAAATAATAAATGTAGGCAATAAGAGCAAAATGTAATTAATAAACATGGAAAGGAACAAGAAAAATAAATTTAGGTCATGGGGATGTCATAATGGCAGCTAAGAGGTTGGTGTGTATTGATTATCTGACCTTTCACAAAACCTAACCACACACAACCCAAATCTGAATTATATAACAGTACCTTCTTCAAAAATGAAATTATAAATAATGAACATTTTAAGTTTACATTATCACTATTACTGCAAAAGAGACTAAGTAACCTAACCTATGAATTTTACTATGTTGCAGCACTTTATTGTCTATTTGTAAGAACAATCCTTACACTTTAAAAACAATTTCAAATCATCACCAGAGAAATTATTAAGCATGACATAACAAAACAAAAGCATTGATAACAGGTAACTTAAAAAAACAATGGGATAAGGCTGGATGGAAGGAATCTAGACTTCTTTCTACTAAAACAACTGTATATAGCAAAACATTAAGAAAGTTTCTAGATAAAAACGCACTACAAATATCGTGATAAAATAGTAAATGAAAAGATAAACAATTTCTTACCTAGTACGGGCATAATCTAGTGGATATACGAAACACAAAGAGGTGGCTCCGGCGGCTCCACCAGATGCCAAGTTACCAGCAAAATACCTCCAGAATTGTGTTCTCTTGTCGACTCCGCCGAGGAAAACTTGTTTGTACACATCTTTAAATGCAAAGTTCAACGCTTGTGTGGGAAAATATCTGATTACATTGGCCATATTTCCTCTCCAGAAACTTAAAAAACCTTGCTCCCTTGGAATACGTACTAAGCAATCCATGATTCCTGAAAATAATTGAACAAATTAATTTTCCGTTCTTCCACAGTGAACTTCGATCATGGTATTGTAAACCGTTTTTCCATTACATAACAGTTTTTTAATGCACCACACAATGTGTAATGCAAAAAATTAGTTTTTAACCAGTAAGCAGCCATATTCAAACACGTGGAATATCTATTTCAAGGTAACGGAGAAACTAGGGCACCGTTAACTAAATTCACCGGATCAATAAAATTCGTATCTTGTCGATGAATTCATCAAGTCAAATTAATCAAGCAAATTATTAAGCGCACATGCCTAACGTTCAACATAACAATTTAAAATGGATGCCTCACACTTCTAGGAATATTTTACTTTTACAGCCAACACCTACCTTTATACTGTTGTTCTGCTGAAATTTGCTTGGATGCCGCTTGTACTTGCAATAATAATTTTACTCTTTCGATGGGAGCTACCGCTGTTTTGGATACGGCTGCTGAGATTCCTCCAGCGAGGAAATCCTTCATGAACGATTTTGGATCGGTGCTTGCCATTTTGCTGTTCACTTCACACTTCCACACTTGTCCCGTCCGCAGCCTAAAGTGTAAGAGGAGGCGGCTTCAAGGAAACAGTTGACGATATGTTCCGCAGACCGAAAATGTGACGTCATATACCTTTGCGCCAATCGCGTTAAAGGATGTTGAAGGAAGTCGTGCCACATTCCTGGTTTCCTCATGTGACTCTGAAGAGGGAAATTTAAAATAGATGGAGATATGTTACATAACGTCTGCTAAATGACAAAATCAGATTACCTATATATTTTTTTCAATTAAAGCCAGAAGATGATAAGAAACCATGCAAAAGTAACGTTTGCATTAACGATAATATAGCACATGATTGTGCTAGATTTATTACTGTGTTTTAATTAGGTAATTCAGGCGTATTAATAATTATTATCTACCCTGACAATTTAATTACCTGAAATAACAAATTGTACAAAATTTTGTACGTTATCTGTTTTAATAATGATTTATTGAAAATAAAAGTAATAATTCCGTTTAGTGGATTTAAGTAGGTACATATATATATATATATATATATATATATATATATATATATATATATATATATATATATATATATATATATATATATACAGGGTGGCGCATTGAAAACGTCGTAATTCTTCCAGAGACTCCGGTTCAGTTACTAAAATTCTACTCTTTAAATGGCCCCATAGAAGAAGTCTAAAGGAGTTAAATCCGGTGATCTAGGGGGCCACTCAATAGCACCTCTACGCCCAATCCATTGCTCTGGAAACTCTCTGTTCAAAAACTCCCTAACACGTTGTGAAAAATGCGGAGGAGCTCCATCTTGTTGAAACACTAATTGATTTTCTGGATAGCGATCATCATTTTCAACAATGTCAATTATTAGAGGGTAAACTATATCTTCTAGTAGCTCCAATGACGTTTCTCCACTCAAATTGCCATGAAGAAAAATTGGTCCGATTGAACGGTCTCCAAAAGTGCCAGTCCAGACATTCAATTTCTGTGAAGTTAGAGTGTGGACTTCGTGAAAATTTCTTGGATTATTATCTGCCCAATAACGACAATTATGATGATTGACTGTAGAGTTCAATAAAAAGAGTACACTCGTCTGAAAAACAGATATTGAACAGAAAGTTCCCGTTATCAGCTATTCGTGCAGTCATAACTTCACAAAACTCCAGCCCCCGATCAAAATCATCTCCATTCAGCTGTTGTACAAGATGAATTTATACGGGTGAAATTTATGATGCTTTAATATTCGCTGAATAGTTCTTCTTTTGATGTTTGAAACAGTGGCCAATTTTCTCGTACTCAAAGTTGGGTCTGCAGCAATTTGTCCTAAAACTTCAATCTCAGTAGTCTCATTTCTAACCGGAAATTCACGTTCAGAATTCCGTTTTTTGTTGGCTACTGAACCACTTTGTCCAAACTTTGCAACTAACTCCAAAATGTATTTCTCTTAACATGTCTGTTCGGATGTCGTTCATTAAACAAATTTGCGGTACAGTTGGCACAGTCATCGTTTTTGAAAAAAAAGAGTAATTATTTCAACTCTTTCTTCTACAGACTACACCATTGTGAAATTAATTTTCGGTAGTACTATCAAGTATCAAACCGACCGATAAACTGAAATAATAAACCGCATTTCTCTCATTCCGATAAGAAATGTTCTGATAGTCAATTTTTTGTTTACATACCAACAAAACATTGACTATCAGCACATTTCTTATCGGAATGAGTAAAATGCGTTTTTGCATCTTCAACTGTGAATAATTTTTAAACGAGTGGATAAAACTTCCAAAAAAAATTAGTGTGCTGAATTCAGAAAAAAAAAGAGCTTTCAAATGATGTAACACTAGACCCATGTTCCCTATTTAAAATATAAGGGTTGTTATCACCACCCTTAAGGGGTTGATGTGACAAAGTTGAGTTTTATGTCAAAACATGTCCCCCTCAATATTAAATTGACGTGTTTTAACGTTTCTTAAAAAAAATATATACAATTAATGTAGCATACATATAACCATGTAATGTATCAGTTACATATATGCGAGAGCGTCTAGCTGCTGACATTTCTGATATCAATCATGTTACATGAAAGTTACTTGAGACATAACCTGAGTTATTGAAATAGCAAGTTTTATGTAACATTTATGTATCTGATTTGTAACTGTGTTTGCTGGGTGTTATCTACAGTCATAAACAGGATAGTCAACCCATGTCCGAATTTTAAAGGATCGGTCTATAGAATGCCATAGTCTCCTTAGTATGCACAGAATCGATATATTCCTGATATCTAAGACACACTTCACTGAAAGATCTTACGTAAATATTCCAAATTATACTCCATATTGGACAAACCACCAAAGCGGGACAGCACATTGTGTCACAGCAATTTTCATCAAGTAGTACATTATGAGCTTCCCAAATATGAAAAGGAATACCCTGCAGGCAACAACTCTACAGGTTAACAAACTTTCCTGTTTATTGACCATACCTGCTGTATACTGTCCCCCCAGACATCTATAATTACTGAAGAATTGTTCAAAATGTTCTTTGAAACTCCTGTACCAAGATTTATATTGCTGGTGGTGACTATTAACACAAGACACACTGCTTTTGGATGTAGATTGTCAACTTTTTAGGGCAGGGTTATTAATACTTTTAATGACAAACATGCATTACAATTGCCTTACTAGTTGTGAACCAACATATTGGCAAACAGATACCAACAAAATACCCGACCTACTAGATTATTTTGTAGTAAATGGCATAGTTTCAAACTTTGACATAGAATCATGTTTCGATCTAACATCTGATCATACACCTGTTTTGTTTACTGTTAGTACAACAGTGGTCAAGAAAACCCCAAAGCCAACTATGTATGCTCTGTGCAGACTATTGCAAAGCACAGTGATTTTGGAATGGGTGAAATAGAAAAGACAAAGGGCATTCACAATAAGCCAAAGGCTGCGGTGCTATCGGGGCGGCAAAGACGCGAACGAGCCCTAAGGGAAGAAAAAAAAACACTATGTATATAACAAAAATACTAACTGGGATGCTTTCAGAGATAGCATTAACTCAAAACTTGATTGTCAAGTCAATATAAAGTCAAATGAAGAGCTTGACGACTTAACAAATAACTTCATAACTGTGATTCAAGATGCTTAATGGCAAGCAACTCCAGTCCTAGAACAGAGGTCTTCAACTAAGAATATCCCAAAAGAAATTATGGAATTCGTTACAATAAAAAATAAGGCTTAGAGAGTTGTGGCACCATACAAGACAACCCTCTGACAAAACTGCTTACAACCGTGTTACCGAACAACTAAAAAAAAAAAAACTACAGGACATTAGAAATTAGAGGACCTGAAGAACTTAACATACAAACAGCACACTTTATGGAAATTTGCCAAAAATCTCAAAATAATAAGTATCTGTCTAACTCTCCTTTTGAGATGATGCCTGCGTTTGTTCAAACCTGCATCACTAATCATGATAGTACAGCGTTGAAGATGCCACTTCCATCTATAAATAGTAATGATTAATAGGAACGTGTTGCGATGTTGAGACGAAATTCTAGGATCGTCGCAAGACGGACAGAAACGAAAGCATATGACTAACCAAAATTACGAGTTTTTAAAAAAATCCCTTCACTTTAAAAGAGGACTATCGGATGAATCTATATTGCACTGACAATACTAATCTCGCAACTGAAATTTTACTCGAGAAAATAAGATATAGTATTGCAAATAACACTCGTAACAGAAAAGTCAAAAGAATAGAATTTAAGAGAAACCAATGGATCACGGCAGGAATTGTCAGGGCTTGTAATAAGAAACATGACATGGAGACATAGGCAACTCCAACGACAATTCTGTGGTGCCTATCTCATATTGGTATTGCCGGTAATGAAAAAGCTCATGTTGCAGCTCGCAGAGCAACCTATCAACCTAAGCCTTTTTATGAACTGCTCAAAGCATTAAGCACTGGTATCAAAAAGTGCTGCTACACACAGAAGTCCTTAGATGAACACTAAGCACAGTGCTTTGGACTAGCTCTGTATGTGTGTATGCCTACTTTTATTTTTATTTTATTTTGTCTATACCATGCATGTGCCTTTGTTTTAAATTTTGTATATGTTACATCTGTATCTATAGATTTCAAATTTCGAGTCTTTGATCATTTTGATTGTTTTATTTCATTTACATTGCTGTTTTTATCTTAGATTTTTTAATGATTTGAACGGCTTTAATAGTTGGGATCATTTAATTTTGTAAGATATATATATATATATATATATATATATATATATATATATATATATATATATATATATATATATATTTATTTATGGTGCAAATTGAACATAAAGGGTACATATTGTATTTGTCCTTGTAATCATACATTATTTAACTTTGTGATGTGTTCATGAGTTTGACATTTGTTAAGCTGTTTTTGACTGAACTTTGTCCTGAAAGACGCAAAAAATTTGTTTCGGCAGAAAATGGTATATTTTGGGTACAAAAAAACAGTGAAAGCACATTTTATTTAAAAAATAGTGGTGCAAATTGAATGATAACTTTCACATAGCTGTGATAATCTACTCTCCTCAGAAAGACATTCTCATGAAATTAATTTAGGATCCATGACGACCACAAAGAAAAATATTCGAATTCCTGTACCCATAAACTTCTGGAACGTTATATTACTAGTTTCAATGAAAAAATACAAATGTTCACCAAATCACCCCTCATTTATTTCTTCCCCCTGAAGCGATGTTACCCAAAAACAATTCGAAGCGTTCCTTTGTCAGGTGCTAACAGTACACCAAATTTGAAGATAAAAAGCTTAACCCAAAAAAAAGCACAACCTTAGAATGTTAATGTACAGGTGTTCTGAATAAAATTAGTCGTCTTAATGTGTTTTGTAAAATAGAAAATGTGGACTTGTTATGTGTAACAGAGCACTGGATTCCTAACAGCATAATAGATAGTTTTGTTTTGGATGGATATAGTGTCAAGTCATGGTTTGCTAGATGCATTTATGCCCACAGTGGTCCATGATATTAGTTAATAATTCTCTGCAACATATGTTTGTTAAAGCAGAGTGTATATGTAATTTGTCACAAGAACGCATTGTAGAAATTAGTAGCGTAATTACAACAGTGAATTCAAATCAATTGTGTATAATGACTATATACGGGCCTCCAAACAGTGACACACTTAATGACTTTTTTGAGATATTCACCACTGCTATTCAGATGTCTTCTTCTTTGGTGAGATATATTGTGCTAAATGGTGACTTGAACATATATTATAATAGTCTAGAAGCTAATATTTTAAAAGACATATTTGCAAGTTTTGAACTGGAAATAACAACACCAGATCCAACCCGTAAATTCACAAACGTAAATGGAAAAACTGTTAGTGCGATTGATTATGTTGTGATCAATTTTGAGAGATCTTGGTATAAATGTATAATCATGAATCCCCACATAGCTGATCATTTTGCGCATATTCTGGATTTGCAAATTCAGGATGAAAACTTTAAAAGAAATAATTGTTTTACTTTATATAAACGATCTATTAGCGTTAATAATGTGGATAATGTTTTACATGGACTTTCTTGCGAGGATTGGACCAGTGTATACAGTGCTTGTGATGTAAATACAACCTTAAAACACTTTTATCAGATTTTAACTTGGCATATTGAGAAATCTTACCCGCTAAAAAAGTAGTGATTTGTGATAATGCTGTCAGAGGGAGTGGGTAAATGAGGACCTTGTTGTTCAGAGCAGGAGATTAAGAGACATTTTTTGGTTAGGTTTGAGATATAATGACAGTGACTTGAGGAATACTTAGAAGAAAGATTGAGTTATATGTTGAAAATGAAAAAGGCAAAAACTGCCTATTTATCAAAACAAAATTAATAATTCATTGAAAAAACCGAGGCAGCCCTGGAAGATAATAAATTCAAAGCTCAACAGGCACACCAAAAGGAGTGAAGCATCCCACCTTAAAATTGAGGGCACAACTGTAAGCTGTCATTTGAAAATAGCCAATGAATTCGGTCGTTACTTCTCGAATGCTGCTCAGATAGCTGTTTCAGATTATTTTGGCGAGAACTTTTCGCTTCCAGCAACATGTTTGAAATATTCTTCCAAATCTTTATATTTGCATTTAGTGACTGAGGCAGAGCTCCTTGATGTGGTTAGCTCTTTGAACAATAAGCCCACAACCAGTATGGATGGTATCCAGTTCTCTCTGGTGAAGCAACTAACTGGTTGTTTACTGTCACCCTTGCTTCATACACTTAATTTGTCATTTGAGAGTGGTTGCTTACCAGAACATCTAAAGGTATCTAGTGTTATTGGTCTACTTAAGCATGGAGAAGAAAGTGATCTAAACAATTATTGTCAAATCTTTGGGTGATGACGTTTGACGTTTAGGAACAGAATTATTGTCAAATCCACCTATTGAGTGTTTTCTCGAAAATTGTAGGAAAGGTGGCATACAGCAGAATAATGAATTTTGTCAAGGCAAATAACCTCTTGACAAGTTGTCAGCATGGTTTCCAGGAGAAAAGATCTACAGAATCTGCTTGTTTTAGAATGGTGAATTGCATGTATTAAAACATCGATCGGGAAAACTTTGTGGTCACCGTGTTCTTTTACCTCACCAAGGCTTTTGACACTGTGGATGTCAACATATTGAGTGAGAAATTGTTTGCTTTGGGAATTTGTGGAAGATTCTTGGAGTGTATTGAGTCATTAAAAGTAACCTTAAAAAATAATATCTGTAATGAGTATGACATAGGCTTAGGTGTGCCACAAGGTTCAGTGCTGGGCCCACTGCTATTCATACTATTTATCAATGATATTCCATTGCATGTGCTAGGGGGGCTGGTGACTGTATTTGCTGATGACACTTGTGTTACTGTCTGCGCTGATACTAGAGAGCGGCTTCTTCATGATGTTGGCATTGTTATGGACCAGTTCCAGGCTTGGTGTGATAGAAACAGACTTATCATGAATACTGGAAAAACTGCATATGTAGAGTTCATAAACAGAAAGTCCTTGAATAATATCGGCATTATTCTAGTAGAAGTATTTAGGTGTACATTTAGATGCCAGTCTGTCATGGCAGAATCAAATTGATATAGTTTGCAAGAACCTGAATAAAGCATATTTTGCAATACTACAGATGAAAAACACTGTATTACTCCTTGGCATACCCTCACATAAGTTACAGTATTCTGTTCTGGGGTAAGGCAGAGACTGTGAGCAGAGTTTTTGTATCTCAAAAGCGATTACTGAGATTACTGTTTAATCTAAGGCCAACAGAAACATGTAGAAATGTATTTCGAGATCACAGCCTGCTTACAGTTCCATGTATTTACATCTTAAAATGTGTCTGTTTTGCAAGGAATAATTTGTAACTGTTTACCTGTAACTCCTCTTATCATGATTATGAGATGTGTCACCAGGATTCATTAGAATATCGCTTCACAGAACAACAAAATGTAAACATAGCCCCTATTATATTTGTGTATTGTGCCTTTCAATGCTTTACCAGCTGAGTATAGGAAAATAAGAACTTTTGATGCCTTTAAGAGAGAAGTTAAACGATTTTTAGTTGAGAAGGCATTTTACACGAAGATTTCCTAGATTTCGCTAGTCAGTGATTATAGGTTCATTATTTGCGGGGTTCAACATTTGGCGTTGATTCTCCATTTTGTTTGTTTCTTTTTTTGCTCTGTTTATTCTGGGAATTGTTTGTGGGTTTCATATTCTATTTCCTAGCATATTTGTATCTTGATTTGTTTGTGTGAATTTTATCGTTGTTTATATTAAGGCATTTGCTTGTATATTTTATTAAGTGACATATATTTGTGAATTTTCAAGTACATATATCTGGTTTATATATATATATATATATATATATATATATATATATATATATATATATATATATATATATATATATATATATATATATATATATATTACATGTTTTCTTTTTTGTTTGTGCATGTTTTAGTCTTTAACTTATTCTGTCTTTGTTTATGCACACTTCAGTTCTTAATTAGTCTTTGTTTTACTTGATCAGTTGTTCTGGACTATATTTTTGTTTATATATATATGACCTGTCACATGTACTGCTTGTACCTTAGGTGGCCAATAATAATAATTATTATTCTGATCTCAATTCATTCGAAATGTATTGCGCCTACTAACAGACACACGTACAGGCCGACAGCCAAGAAAATGTTCGGTCTAGAATCAAGTTTTCTATATGTTTTGAGACTTTTTACGCCGTTTTAACAACAAAATTTTGAAATTTCTAGCACCGATATTCCACCCCCACACATTCAACCCCTCATATAATTCCAGAAAACCGTTACATTACTCGAGTTTTAACGAAAAAATGTCAATTCTCACCAAATCACCCCCCATTCATCGCTTACCCCCTGGAGAGATTTTACTCAAAAACAATCCAAACCGTTCGCTTATCAGGTGCCAACTGTGTACCAAATTTGAAAACGATATCTCAATTTGTTCTAAAGTTATCGTGTCTACTAATAGATATACAGACCAACAGAAAAAAAATTTTGTCCCCAAATCATGTTTTATATATGTTTTGACACTTTTTACGTTTAAGTGAAAATTTTTTTTTAGAAATTTTTGTCACTGATGCCATACTTCTACACATATTGACAATGTGAAAGTAATATGGGTTTGGTCGCAGTTTGACCCATGCGGCAACTAAGGTAATCAACCTAAACGAAATGGCAAAATAATGAAATCTCTCATAAATGAAAATCAAAAAACAATCATCTTCTTTGTAATACACAGATAAGAGTATACACTTGAAACAGGTTTTCATGCCACAGTGCGGCTTTTTACACCTTTGGCGGTTGATATCTTCCATAGGAAAATGTCCAATATTGCCACTTTGCACATAAAATTGCGGAATTGGTTTTGTCAGTTCTCGCTTTCTTTTTTCTTCAAACTGTCTATCAAATGAATTAGCAAAAGATGCTCGTCCACGTTTGTTTCGATTACATGGTTTGTGTATCATACACAGAGCTTCTGCTACTTCACTTCAAACTTTGAGTTGATCTGGAATCTCGTTCGTACTCATTTCTTGTGCATGTAGGTCATCGCGATACCTTATCCAGGCGTCCACCAAAGAAACATCTACGAAATGTAAAAAAAGGCGGAGTTACCTGTTTTTTGGGTCGGATAAGAATTTTGTGGTAAGATATTTGCCCATCTAAAAGGTCAATCCCCCATGAAGGTATTATATTGACTAACAACACTGGAATGACAAACAACAATTCGGGCACTGTCTTTTTTTGAAAAACATTTTAGTGTCAGTGGGTTGAGCTCCACAGAAGATACTGGCAAGAACCACAGCCTTACATATCACTTCACAATTCTTACCTCCAAATTGTCTACTTTACAGTATTCATCGTAGCTCCCTCTGCCTCTGTTTTTCATTGCTTTGTCATTTGGTAGTTCAATCCCAGGAATTCCATTTGCCCTTATGGTGTCAATGGACCATATTTCAGTATTATGTAGCTGTGTCATTAGAGATACAGAAGAAAACCAATTATCAAAATACAATAATTTATTTCTATTGCTGGGTATGTCAGCCAATTTCAAGACAATGTTTCCACTATCTCCAATATCAGGTTACCAGGAACTGGCAAGATTTTGCTTGTATATATCTCAAAATTATATGCGAATCCTTTCACATCACTCAGGAAGAATATCTTGTATCCCCATTTATTAGGCTTTTTGGGATTATATTGTTTCAAAGATGAATTGCATCTGTTCATCAATACACATCATTTGATGCAATAGTTTTTTCCTTTGAATTTTTCACATAAGTGGGTAACAAGTGGCCTAAGTTTGAATAATTTATCTCCTTCTGAGGTTCACACATCATCTCCATTATTGTTGAGATGAAGATTTCTTTTTATATTTTCCAACCTGTCCAGAAACATTCAATCTGCTACTGGCGATATTATTTACAATCTATTTTGCAAGAGCCAAAAATCTACATGTAGATTACAGTAACTAACAAGATCTCCGATTCTTCTTCCTCTACGTTTAGTGGTTTGTTGAGGTCCTTCTGTAAACTATACTTGTTACTTTAGAAAAAAATATGTTTCAGGATGATCAAAATATTTCCGAATATAGTGATATGGTCTTCCTATTTCAGGTTCATCATCCTGTTCTTCTTTGAGAATGAATTCTGGAATTTACAGTGGAGGGGTCTGAGTGGATGTCTTGTTTTATTTGAAAGCAATTCTTCTATCCGATGTTTGAGATATACCACCAGCTGCACCCTGGACAGGAACATTTGAAGATGATGAATCAGTTTCTTCTTCTGAAGAATTTTCATCCAGCTTATTGGTTTGTAATCAGTCATCAAAATTCTCATCTTCTCTCCCACTAGGAGGATAACGATTTATTCGTCCATTGTCTCACCAATCTATATGAAAAAGATAAGAAACATTTATTTCACAGAAATGCTGAGTCTGCCTATTCAGAAACAAACTATATTTACACAATGGTTGGATGTTCCAACGTAGCAACAAACCGATTCTTGCTTGTTCTAAGTAATGAAATGAAATTTCATAAAATTAAACATGTGTAATAGACACCATATAAACTAACAATCATGTATAAATTTTTGAGTGAGCCTTTTACCTAGTTTTAAATTAGTTTTTTTTAGCTAAACACAGACACAAAGGTTACACTGTCAAATCACAATGTCACTAGTTGTATCCTTTAGCTGCCTGCTCATAGATGGCGCTAGGCATCACTAGAAATGAATAAATATGTGTGCTTGATCGCTGGAACAACAAGTCATTAATTGCAGAACATTCTGTATGCAGTATTATTTACTTCTGGCCTATAAAATTAGGTGCATTCCTAATTTGACCCATTCAGCTAAAAGATGTTAATCTAATATTTGGATTTCATTCCCACACACGAGTCTGACTTTTGTTGGTTACTTTGCATTTTCTCTTTTCTAACCACATTTTTTGTAAAGTTACTGTAGCAATCTGCTTTATGTGAATAAATCTGTTACCATTTAAATATCTGTCAAATATAATAATACCTCTATTCAATGGTAGTCCCCATGTTTACCCCATCAACATGTGGATTTCTTGACTGTTCATTTCATGTTTGTAGCTGAGGAACTGACATAGGAAAACAGCACTGATATAATAATCATATGGTGTAAATATCATTTTCGTTTGTTTTAGTAATATCTGAAAATGCATGTATGTTACGTATTGGCCACAAGCATCTCAATCTTATTCACATTTGAGTAAAAGACAAATATTATTACTATTATTATTATTATTATCGATATGATTTTTATTATATATTATTGAAACTTTAACCACATGAGTAGCTTAAAAGTAACCTATATATAATATAATACAATTACAATATATATATATATATATATATATATATATATATATATATATATATATATATATATATATATATATATATATATATATATATATATATTACCAGAAAAAATAATAACTTTTGTTTTCTTAATTCTACATTATACATAATATTATACAGGCATTATCACAATAAAAAGATAACATATTATTTACAAAATAAAAGAGACTGCAAGGAAATGGCTTAGTTAAGCATAGTATGCCTATCATAAATGTTTCGTCTCTGTTCTTTAACTTGCTTCTTCCATTTGTCCTGCTGATGTCCAACTCTGTTTAGAACATTTCCTCTTACACTCATGTTGTGAGACATTGGACCAGCAGCCGCAGCTTCATCCTGAAAACAATAAGCTTCCAGTTATAAAATTATGGACATGCTAAGAAGCAAGACTAGAGGATAAAACTAGAATTTGTTAACGAACCTAGTCCAAAATTAAAAAAAAAAAAAACATTATCTTATTTACTTATTTGACAAACAGGGCACACAACAAATAACAAATGTCCAATTAGAATGTGACACAGAAAACAAACATTCATGAAATAAAAAAACTGTAAAGGTGAATACAAAACATTAGAATGTTGCTAAAAAGTAACATATAAATAATAGCATTAGCTATAATTATAATAGTTTACAAGATATTAATAAAACTCATTATAGAGGCTGAGTTTTTCAAAGTGTTACAAGTGGATATCTTGAAAACGGTTTAATTATATATTTTTTTGGTGTAGCAATAGGGGGCATATTTAAACATTTATATTTTCCCCCTCTGTATTTCGCGGGGTAACTTTCCATTTTCAAATGGGGTGATGTACTTTTTTTAGAAAATTCGAATCTACATAAAAAACTAGGTTTGTGTGCAAAAAAGTTGTTTGCTCTTTCGGTTACAGGATTATGATTTATTAGGTTAAAATACAAAAAAATATTAACAATTAAATTTTAACTTACTTATTGTCAGGCATGCATGAGAAATTGTTTGAAATGTCCCCCTTTAACTTCCGAACACTTTCTCACTCTTTTTCTAAATGAATTCGGTACATACTGCAACATTGCAGGTGTTACCAATAAACAGGTAAATGTCAAAGATATGTTGAAATATGTACCCCTGTCTCTCTACTATTTCACCAAAGTTCACAAAAAAATTCAACTGTTTTTGAGATATCCTCTTGTCTTTAAAGAACTCATCCTGTATACACAGAAGCAAGCCAGAGCAAAAAAAAGAAAGAAAAGATTCGGACATAAAGTTCCTCAAAAAGTAATTAAACAAAGCTACAATACTATAATATGATAAAGTAATGAAATAAATTAATACCACAATTACATTATAACTCTCATGTAGTGCAACTTCTCATATCTGAGATATGTCAGAACTGTGAAATCAGAGATTGCAGCCTCTATGTACCTAATTAATATTAAACAACATTCACAAAAGTATTTAGCGTATTCAGGAAATAAAAATAACATAATAATGAAAATATTTTTACTTTTGTATCTGATGAAGCTAAGCTATATTATAGTGAAACATCTGGCATATACAAGGTGTTTTCTAAGTAGAGTTTGAAAATCCAATGACGTATTCTGTGGCCAAAAATAAGACATGGGATATTAGCAGGGTCGGCAAAAAAGACCGTGTTAAAGTCAAGTGACCATAGGAGCTCTACTCGTCAGTTTGTATCCTGACAAGAAATAATGATATAAACAAAACCAAATACAGTAATAACGTTGTGACAATTTACTTCCAAACGGTGGAGTGGTTCAGTGTTCAGCAAAGATTGCAAACACGAGTGCTACCACTATACTTTGGGGGAAAGTGGAAGCTCCACAATAATGCTTTCATTATTGAATTACTACTCATTGGCTCCCGAGGCTGGCCCGAGTGGTAAGGCACTGTGGAATATTGTTTTGTTGTTGCATTGACCTAATAAAACCTCCACTAGTGATCCTGAACCAAATCAGTCGGAAAAGAGAGCAATACAGCTATTAGTGTTTTACAGGAAACTTTTTGTCTGGACAAACTGGACGAAAATCCAATATCTTTCTTTCTTATTTTTAAATATACACATTTTTTACAAGCCTGCCCTGGCAAGAACCATTCCTTAATGTTCAGATATAATATTGTCACTGGTATTATTATTTGTATGTAATTTTTGTGCATATACGTCGTTAAAATAAACAAATATTATTTTAAGTTAACCCATATTTTCTCCTTTAAGAACTCCCCCAATAAATCTTCTGAAAATCCGACCCCTGGGGACTAATTATCTCCTCTTTGAGTTTTCCTGGGCAACATACTTTCATAGGGTGGTCCGTTACTAATTAGTCCCCAGGGGTCGGATTTTCACAAGATTTATTGAGAGAGTTCTTAAAGGAGAAAATATGGGTTAACTTAAAATAATATTTGTTTATTTTAACGATCACCAGTGGAGGTTTTATTAGGTCAATGCAACAACAAAAAAACAATACTCCACAGTGCCTTACCACTCGGGCTAGCCTCGGGAGCCAATGAGTAATAATACGTTGTGCAATATTTATAGGCCTCCAAAGTCCAAGTTATTTTCACAGGTATGGCCACCTAGTGGACTTCTATTTGCGTACTTTAACTTGGACCCTGGGGTCAACCTGATGACAAATATATCATTTATTACTTTCAGTCAAGGAAAAGAGCTTCGAAAAATTAGAAAAATAATTGGCACAACAAACTTTATTTTCCAAAATTTTATTTATTTATTTTGGACACACACACACATATATATATATATATATATATATATATATATATATATATATATATATATATATATATATATATATATAGAGAGAGAGAGAGAGAGAGAGAGAGAGAGAGCTTTTTCATTAAATATATAGGTGTTTTCAAAATATTATTTAGGTAGACGAAAATATGAATTATGAAAATTGTCAGTTTATTTAAACAAAAGAAAAAAAAAGGTTTATGGCAACGAAATGGGAGGTTCGTTACAACGTATTTAAAAAAACTTTGTTGTTTCATTTGCTGTATGGTTGCATGTTTACTTCTCTACTTCTGTCAAATTGTACGATGGTTTTCTGTTATGGCAATTGTCTTGTGTAACTGGTGAACTGAGGGAGTTTCATCAGTAGAGACCAAAGCTTGCTTCTCATGCTGCACTAAGTATATTCCCAAATGATAGATAGATAGCAATTTATTCGTTCTTAAGTACCCTTTCAGGTGTTAAAACATATCACTGTAATTGAACAGTACCAATTACAAAGTAATGAAATCATGCACACTATAATTTCAAAATATCACACAAAAAAGAAGCACAATATACAAAATATCCAAGCGCAAAAGCACCACATAACCGACAACATACAAGATCTGCTGTGACAGGCTGTTAACTCAAAATATTAAACTGCAAATGACACCAAGATACAGTCAACACAAAACCGCAAAACACATCACACCCAAAACACACAACTAGACAAAGTCTGAAGCATCAAAACTGTCATCCAAGAAATCCTCTAGTCGACAGTAAGCCCCTTCAATAAGGAAACCTTTTATTTTCTTCTTTGTACTCTTATTTAATGTGAGATTTTATTAAATATCCTCATTGCACTTTACCCCACTTTCTTCTTTTTTCTGGTCAGCTTAGGTATTAACGGCACTAAATCTTTCCTCTCACGTGTATTATATGTGTGCATCTGTTCCAAAGTATTTGAGCAAAACTCACTCTACTGTCACTTTGTTGGTTGATTTAGAAGAACATCAAATGGAAACTGTGATAAAGGAAAGCCCTCAATCATTGAAAACTCCATAGAAATGCCAGGATGATATCTACCATTGAAGGCATAATGAAATATAATGATTCTAGCGACTAAATAAATGAAAGGTGGATTTTAATACAAGGAAATTACCAACTCTACATGTGTCTGATGTGCTTCCTCTATAGAAGCCCATTCTGTTAGGGTCCATTGTGATAGAAAAAGATCTCACATTCTGCATGAGTATAGATAGGATACCCCTAACTGTCAGTAAAGTACCAACAATTACAAGTACTAAATACTATTGATATCTTCCAAGAGCTTCTGGAATTTGTTGTATTGAAGACCAAAAATTTGTTTAACAACCAAATGATAAAATTTACTAGATTATTGAATACTTGACCTAACTGAATGAGTTTAACAATGTGAAGTGTGTGTAATTAATATATCTCATTAAACAGCAGCAACTTTTGACAAGTACACCAGAAAACCGAAGACTGTGGATACACTTTAATGTTTGCTTCGTCTTTATTCATTCAATAACCTTTTTGATACATATCCATTTAAGGCTAGATGCATTCTTACAACAATTAGAACCTTAGACCGGTTTCGCTCTAATTAGAGCTCGTCAGTACGGCATACTAATTGCTGCGAAAATACACCTATAAAGCAATACGGCTATGGTAGCCAGCCTTCCAACACTAAGTGAGCGGTGAACGTGTCGCCACCTAGTTACAGAACCAAGTACTATGTTGTCACGGCAGCTCCAAATAACACAAAGTGTTAAAAAATAGAGACTGTATACAACCAACTAACAATTTAATAAATTGTCAGCTCTGGCCCATTTCTACCCTAATATAGGGACAAAGTATGTAAGGCTATCAGCATTCTCACAATAATTAGAACCGTAGACCAGTTTCGCTCTAATTAGAGCTTGTCAGTACGGCATACTAATTCCTGCAAAAATACACCTATAAAGTAATACGGCTATGGTAGCCAGCCTTCCAACACTAAGTGAGTGGTGAAGGTGTCGCCACCTAGTTGCGGAACCAAGTAGTATGTTGTCATGCCAGCTCCAAATAACACAAAGTGTTAAAAAATAGAGACTGTATACAACCAACTAACAATTCAATGAATTGTCAGCCCTGGCCCATTTCTACCCTAATATAGGGACAAAGTATGTAAGGCTAGATGCATTCTCATAACAATTAGAACCGTAGACTGGTTTCGCTCTAATTAGAGCTCGTCAGTACGGCATACTAATTGCTGTGAAAATACACCTATAAAGTAATACGGCTATGGTAGTCAGCCTTCCAACACTAAGTGAGTGGTGAACGTGTCGCCACCTAGTTGCGGAACCAAGTAGTATGTTGTCATGCCAGCTCCAAATACTTAGTTTATATGTATATATATTCCAAAAGATATATATATATATATATATATATATATATATATATATATATATATATATATATATATATATATATATAATATACAGGGTTACAACTAATTCATTGCTCACTATTGGCATCTCAGTAACGGTAAGAGATACAGAGTTGGTTAAATTACCAAAAAGTTGCGTAAATTTTATCTGATCAAATATCTGAAAATAATTTTTTTATATGTCGATTCGTTCCTGAAATATCATAAAAAAACTGAAAAACTCAATTTTCAAAATTTTACAATAAATCCCTTATTATCAAAAATGGACTCCTAATTTTTGCTATGTGAGCATAATTTGATATGAGCAATCAACTGACGGCATCAGAATTGACGTATCTGTTCTAATTTTTGCGCAGCGATAGTCAAGTTTTTTTCGCTTATGGCCGCCATATTGGATTTTTAATTTTTTAAATATAAAAAAAATTCACCTTTCGAATGGTATAACTACCTTCATATTTTTTTTCATTAGCATTGTACAAATAAATAAAAAAAACTAATTATGGTCGCAAATATCAAGAGGTATGTGTCATTCTTTTGTAATTTGTTGTTACGATTTATTTGAACTGTCAAGTTTGAAATCTTTTACTTGATTTATGTATTAAAAACATTTTATTTCAAGACTTGTGTTAAATTTGTTCTAAAATTGTATTTCCAAAATGGTTCCCTTTGCTGTGGAAGAGAGAAGAGATATGTATGAAGCACATATCTTAAGTTTTAGAAATTTGATCCGTGCTTCCCAGTTATACCAAGAAAAATATCCAGAACGTGTCCAGCCAAGTCGGCATATCTTCGCCAGAATAGCAAGAGTGATGAAAGAAACTGGTACTTTGATGAGAAAGTGTGTTCCTACAATGTGGAACCCAGTGCTAACGAAATCAATGCTCTTGCTCAAGTCAGTATAAATTCCAACTTATCCACAACACATATTGCGAGAAAATGTGGAATAAGCCAGCAGCTAGTGTCAAAGATTCTAAAAAAACAAATACCATCCTTATAATACCATAATACACGTTTGGTGTGGGCCTTTTAAACGATCCAGTTATAAGACCATTTTTTATAAGCAAAAGGTTGAATGGCGACAGATACCTTCATCTGTTAACTAATGACCTTATAGAATTTTTTCATAACCTCCCTTTGCAACAAAGAGCCAACATATGGTTTCAGCAAGACAGTGCACCTACACACAATTGCCGAGCAGTAAAAGTTTATCTAGACCAGACGTTTGGAGATAGATGGATAGGCGATAATGGACCCGCTCGCATGCCGACAACATCCCCAGATCTACCCCCAAGGGACTATTTCTTCTGGGGATGTGTCAAAAATTTAGTTTGTCTTGAGCATTTTGACAACGAAGATAAGTTAAAGAATATTATAATAGATAAAATTTGCTCCACATCTCCTGCTATGATAAGACCAGCAACACAAGGTATGCGCGAGAGGGTTCGTCAATGCATAAATAACAATGGAAGACATTTTAAATATTTTCATTATTATTACACACATTTATCATTTAGTAGGAAGTATTTGTTATGTATTGTTAGTTTGTTTATTTACTAGTTGTAAGTTTGATTAGTATCTATGGTTAATATGATTTTATTCTGTTAATTAAAATCTTCTGTGCTGACATTTTGACAAATAACGAATGTGGATAATAAAATAACACATACCTACTTGATATTTGCGACCATAATTAGTTTTTTATTTATTTGTACAATGTTTATGAAGAAAAATATGAAGTGTTATACCATTCGAAAGGTAAATTTTTTGCCATCTGAAAAATTAAAAATCCAATATGGCGGCCATAAGAGAAAAAAAGTTGACTATCGCTGCGCAAAAATTAGAGCAGCTACGTCAATTCTGATGCCGTCAGTTGATTGCTCATATCAAATTATGCTCACATAGCAAAAATTAGGAGCCCATTTTTGATAATAAGGGATTTATTGTAAAATTTTGAAAATTGAGTTTTTCAGTTTTTCCGGGATATTTCAGGAACGAATCGACTTCTCCAAAATTTGTTTTCAGATATTGGATCAGCTAAAATTTATGCAACTTTTTGGTAATTTATATATATATATATATATATATATATATATATATATATATATATATATATATATATATATATATATATATATATATATATATATATATATATATATATATATATATCTTTTGGAATATTGCACTACACTGTAATTACTTTTAAATATACACTGTATTTGTTATTTCTTATTGGTTTGCGTGGACTGCAGTTTCGAACCGTCCCGGTTCATCATCAGCACGGTACTCCGGGACGGTTCGAAACTGCAGTCCACGCAAACCAATAAGAAATCACAAACATACAGCCAACAAATACAGTATGTGTATATATATATATATATATATATATATATATATATATATATATATATATATATATATATATATATATATATATAGGATAGGAAGAAAGAAAAATGTCAAGGTCATGTATCAAAAAAATGAAAAATTACACCAGCACCTCTTCGTGATGTAGGTTCAATAAAATTATTCTGCCAGAATATATCAAAAAAAAAAAAGACGATGTACTTATTGCAGAAAAAATGCAAAATCTATCTGCGTGACACGCCAAAGAGCTCTACATCCAACAGAATGTTTTCTTAAGTCATACTCCATAAAAAAAATCTTGTATTTGTATGTTGATCTGTAGGCATGATGCTTGATAAAACGAGCACCTTGTATTTTTTTACATAAAGAAAAAAATTAAAAACCACCTACAAAAGTTTTTAAATTTCCTCTCAACATACATTTGTTTAACAAACAAAAAAAGCATGATTTTTTACTCTTATAACGTTATGCACTAATGGGCTAATTGCCCCAAATAATTTAGAAACTAAAAATTGAAAACAGATTTTTTTTGTAATTTTTGATACCCTGTAGCTTTGCAATGGCTGCCATAAGACCTCATGTTTATATAACAAAAACACTTATTTTTGGCCACAGAATACACTCCTGGATTTCTGACCACTACTGAAGAAACACCCTGTAATAATAATGATGTAGCATAATGCTAGGTTCACACAGATGTGAATTATGAAACAAACTTCTATTCGTCAATTTTGAATAATATTGTAAAATAAACCAATACGATTATGTTTCACCATTCACGAGTGTATGAACCTACCTTAAATCTTAAATTCGTTTAATTAATCATTGAAATCAAGTAACAACCAAAATCAGCTCATTAAAAAATAATAGTAGCATGCACTAAGTAAATGATTTTTTAAATGATACAAAAAATGTTTCTTACAATAAATAATGTATTTACACATAAATATGAAAGGTGATACAAATTACAATGGACACATACACACACATATATTTGTTAAGAATTAACCACAACATCTTTGACACTTACATCTTCATTTGTATGCTCTTGGTAGCTGCCTTTCATACGTTTATTAAGAAGTGGATCTAATATTATCAAAAAAGCCATGTAAATGACCAGAATTGATATAACCCATATTACAATAATGACCACGACTTTGATAATTGTGGTGTTACGATTTTCATATTTACAATCACACCTTGGGCAAAATTCTTCTTCTTTTCCCTGGATCTTTTTTTGAACTTTGGGCAGTATTACTCCAATGCAGTTACTGAAAAAATTGATCAAGGGAAAAGTTAAATTTAAATTATATGTTAAAGTTATAAGTGTATAGTGAAAACAAACCATGATGATGGAGGAACATTAGTTATAACCATAATGTGGGATTTATCATCGGTATCTGTACTGTTGGTAACTGAGGATACACTCGGGCATATACATTTGCAACGTTTATCTTCATATGACTGGGCCTGAAAACGGGTAACATGTACATACGAGTGGTGAGAAAACCAAATACTTCTTACCTGTGACAGATGCAACCCAGACAGAGCTATAAAAACAAGACAAATGGCATACATTTTAGTCAATATCAAAAATACAATCAGGTCGGAATAACCATTTATAAGACGACTGTTAAACAACTTTCACTTCCAACAACCGTAGATTCATTATTTTTCCATACTATTCCTGTTCCTATTTCCTATTATAATTTTACAATTCGCTAAAAAACTCAAAAGTAGGAAATCAACATATCAACAAGATGTCAAAAAAAGACATTTTATAACACTGACATTTGACATTGACAGACACAACTAAAAACTCAAAAACAGGTTAAAAACAGAGTTGCCAGATTGGGCGATTTATCGCAAATTGGGCTATCTTTTATATTTTGTTGCGAGTTATTTTTCAAAGAAAGCGCCGACTCGCAAATTGGGCTACTTTTGTTATCTAAAAATCGCCAATTGGGCGATCTTGAAGAACTCTGTTGTAAAACTATTCAGTTTTGCCAAAGCTCGATTATTACAGAAGTAACATAGACGAATATTCTTTTATCGATGAGAAGCAATGAGATTTCGACATCCCTGAGAAATCAAGATAGCATGCTTTGATAGATAATAGAGAAAGGATGATAGATGACAGCTGAAAGAGACAAAATGTTTATGTTTTATATTATATTAAAATGTATTTTATATGTTGCGTTATATAGAGAAAATATTTTATTTTTGTATTCTTATAACACTGCTGTGGAGTGTATGTTTTGATATTTTATAAATAAATTCTTGTTCTGGTTCCTTTTTTTTTAAATTTAATGATCAAAGGTCAACCGTTATTTACATGTGATTTTGGTGGTCTATAGATTTTTTCTCTTCTATAACGTCGGTCTATTTCCGCGACTATCGCCAATCACCGACGCCAGGGAGCAGTTTTACTTCACCATTCTGGAAATTTTGCCGAAGCTTTCTGTAGGGAGTGTGGGGATCTTTAACCCGCCCAACATTGTATGGTACACGAGACCGACATATACATTGCCACAACCTATCGGTTGATGTTAATTTTATAGTATGTACTGAAAAAGTGAAAGGGGAACCCTGAGAATCAAACCCACTGAGCTTGGGTCCAGAGACACACGTTCTTACCATTGAAACACTCAGCCTCTATGCACCATATATCATTATATTAAAGCTTCTCGTCAACTTAAAAGAAAGCTTTTGTTAAACAAAAATCGAAATTCCCGCCGAAAAATTCAGTTTGGACGATTTGACAAGTGACAGTTCTTACAGAAAGTGTGCGATTTTGGGCGATTTCTCATTGATGAAAGGTTGGCGATTTTGGGCGATCTGATTCAGCAAAACGGCGATATTTAGTTTTAAAAACCTGGCAACACTGGTTAAAAACAGATAAGAATGGAGCCATACTTACTCAGAAGATTCGCCGTTCGATTATTGAATATTTTTCAGTCATTATCAAGTTATGTGTAAGTTATTCCTTGTAAATTATAATAACTAACAAGACAAAACAAAATGCTGCTAGGATACATTGTATTGATGGTGATAGAAGAAGAAACTAGTCGAAATTTTTATCTATGTCTAATATGGATTTTTCATCATGTAAGGGCATCCTCATTCAATACATTCTGTATTGTTACGTTCTACGGGTTTCTGGATTTGTTGACTAACAAAACACAGCTTTTCAAACTACTTATTTATTATAACCAACTATTCTCCAACACCAGTATCAACTAAAATATTTCTCTCTATTACTAAATATCCATAGAACTATATTCCACTATTATTATATATCCCTTCCATGATCGCTTCATATACACCAACACTTACTGCTGACTCGCTTAATACTCTATGATCACTTATTATACACCACACTAAGTAACTCAATACTGAACTAATTTACTCTGTGTACCGCTCGCCTATTTATACTGTCCATAGAGATTCTAGACCTACACTCTTCTACACCTGTCACTTCTGATCCCTTCTAGAAATATCATTCCAGAGTGTTTGCTGTTACCAACACACTACAACTGACCATAGAAGTAACAAAGTCTATAAACCTAATTCTCATAGGCAAATGTGACACTATATTTATCTCATATCCTACCAGCAGAAAGGTACTGGGGCTATGAACACTGTAGCTAAGAGTAAATGCATATCTAAAAAGTCCACAGTGAGTGTATATAGTAGCATATTGGTACTAGACTATCCTATATGCGGGTCTAAAAGTTGGACGTGTCAGGCAAGGCATGTATAAGAAAACCGAATGCTGTTGGAATGGACTGCGATAAATGACGGTAAATCCAGGAAAAACAAAATTAGATAGAATGAGTTTTTAGCGAATGTAATGTAGAAAAGTCTAATGAAAAGTGAGTATGAGAGCAGCGTACTTAGATGGTTTGGGCACATAGAACGAATGGATAAAGATAGAATGACAAGCAGAATGTGTAGAAAGCATGTAAATAGTAAGAGACGCCGTGGAGACCCAAGAAATCTTGGGCGGATGTTGTGGGCGATATATTAAAGAGTCAAAAGCCAAAAGTTTACGCAGTATGAAAGTGTGTATGTGCGGAGATGTATGAATGTAGAAGAAGCGAAAATAATTTGTCAAGGCGGAATTGATAGAAAAACATTATTAACAAGTAGCATAGGTTTTGTAGTGTGCCTACCCTTTAAGGGAATGGTGTGACTGGTAGTAATAGGAGTAGTAGTAGTAGTAGAAATAATCACAATCATACTCCTACTCAAATGTCAACATTAGGATCGATGTGGTTCTCCCCGTCCAAGGTTTATAGATCTATAAACCTTGCTGCCCTTAAACATTCGATATCCATCGTATTTACTGACATGCCGACAAAATTAGCCAATCAAACCTTCGAAGTCTACGTGTATGCACTACTGAGTGGGATCGACAAATATAACTAGGCATGGCATGAAATATTAAAGTCAGTGTTGCAGATTGGCTGATAATTGTGAGATTTTCGGATAATTTGAGATGATGGCGGATAATTTTCTCACCTTACTAAAAATCGGATAAAAAACGGATAATTTGAATTAGCTTGTCTTGAACAATGCTCATAATAAACCGACTTCCAAATTCAGAAAACTTTTGTACTTAACCCATTCGTAACCCATAGATAACTCTATACTCTATATGGTAGGTGGTAGTGGACTTTTCCTTTACGCGATAGTAAAGGATTTTTTCACGCCCGGGGTGGTTTCACCCCTTACATCATAAGGGGGCCGGTGAAGTCCCAACGGACGTTTCCGGTTCTGGTGTATGAGTCGGTTTCCCTTATAAACAAAAATTATGATGGCTCCTCCTTGTACAAAAGATTCCGGAGATAAAATACCCCTCCAGTAGCATCTCCGGGAGAAGGGTGTGCAGGGGGCGCCGGCAACAAGATTTAACATATCCTTCTCGAATATATGTGGCCTAAATTAGAACTTGAATTTCGTCAACCATTTCCTCCAGGCTAATAAACCCCAACTCCTCTTCCTCACCGAAACCCAAATCAGTGCCAAAACAGCCACTAATCACCTTAATTTCCCGGGGTATGAGCTCATTACTTCATTTAGATTGCATGAAGGCGTGTGCGCATACGTCCGTAGCAATCTAGCCTGCACCAGACTCCCCAATTTAGAAGCTGGAAGAAAAGACATACAAAACTCTGTCTCAGGGCTGCAACTAAATTAATCTGTTGCATTTACCGGTCACCTTCTGACAACAACTTTGTCCAGCTCTTTGACTACCCTTCTAAAAAAAACCGACCATCTGATTTCTGAATATCCTTCCTCCGAGGCAACTATTCTTGGTGACTTTAATGTCCATAATAAGGAATGGCTAGGATCTACAAAAAGCGATCCACAACGGAGAGCAGCGGAGGCCTTTGCAGTCAGCAATTCTTTAGCCAATATGGTTCAGCAACCTACTTACTTTCCTTGCATCCCAACACACAGCTCAAATCCCTTGGATCTCCTTCTTACTACAAATCCTGAATGCTATAAGATATTAGTCACCGCACCCCCTCCCCCCACCCCTCGGTCGCTTACACCATGGCTCTCAAACTCCAACGGCAGAAAACCCTTCTGGATCTTGCTAAATCTATTGGGAATAATTTCTGCAAGAGCACGTTCCCACCTCTTGTTTCAGGGGATGAAATTGTTTCTACCGCCCTGGGCAAGGCTGAACGTTTTGCGTTGTTGTACGCCGGCAATTCTACTCTCAACCCACATCCAAATGTACAACCACCGACCGTCCCAATGCCGCGCATAAAATGACGGATATCATTTTCAAAACTAAAAAGGTACGAAAGATGCTCTCTTTTCTTAACACCAGGAAAGTCATTGGCCTTGACGAGATCACAGCAAGTGTTCTCAAAAAATGCGCAACAGAACTTGCTCCTCTCCCGACCCGTCTGTTTCAGACATCTTACAATAGAGGCACATTCCCTATCCCTAGTAACTATAAAAGTTCTCGAGTACAACCCGTCCCCAAGAATGACTCCAAAGCGCTTCCTAGCAACTACAGGCCTATTTCTCTTCTTTCAGTCGTCTCTAAAGTGGTCCTAAAGTTTTTGAAACTAACCATATTACTATAGACTAAAAGGCCAGAAAGCTGTTTTTTACCTGAATTTACCTTAGATATCAAATATATCAATATATATATATATATATATATATATATATATATATATATATATATATATATATATATATATATATATATATATATATATAAGGATAATATTAATAAAAATTCCGATAATTTAAGGTGGGAAGGTAGATCTTTTTATCTTCAGCTATTGGCAACACTGGTTAAATTTCAAAATTTTCGTTTTTAGTTTAGTTCTAGTTCAGGTTAGGTTATGTTATAATTATGTTATGTTTTTGTTATGTTATTGATACTTGCAAATAAGTGCTGTTTGAATGGGAATTGCATAAATAAAACTTAATAAAAGCATGTCTTTATCACAAAAACATATAGGCAAAGTCTTAGTTCCATGGTTTAACACGTAAGTAATTATCAATAGTAATTCGAATTGTGAAAATAATTTTCAAAATTTCAGCTCAGAATGGAAGACTGTCTTTGAGTTAATTTATTCCGGAGATACATCCCTACAGAAGAAAGCTGTTGATATACTTGATCTATGGAAAATTCGAACTCCCTTTTTGCCTGCTGGCGTAGAAGGCACATTAATAATTTTAAAGGCTCTGTTGACTAACTGTTGCAATTTAAGAGAACATGAAGTTTGTTTGATGTATTCAACATCAGTTCTAAGGTAGTTTATTTACATTATATTGTGTATCGTGTGGAGTAGACAATGTCGTGACCATGGTAATGTTTTTCAAAATCAAATGGTTGTGCACTGAACTATTGGTAATTCTGCAGTTCATGTCCGTGAACCTCGCGCACTAGGATTTCGTCGTTGGAGTTCACGCGCTGTTGCCACATCCTTCTCATAGTAGAAGGAGGGGGCTGCCTTAACTGACTACCTTCCCGACCTACACTGTAGTAGGCAGCCCCCTAGAGCAATAAGCACTGTCCGGCAATGCCGCTCTCTCGATGCATGGACGTTCGCGGGGATAAACTGCAGAATTACCGAACTATTAATGTATGTAGATTAGATTCGGTGATGAATGGGCTATTGCAGTCCCTCCACTGCAACCTTAGGCAAGTTGTGGCTCACGTCTAATTGCTTAAATTGCACCCATTAGATCAAGCTTCCTGTAGGAATTGATATTTCTGAGAGTGAAGGTTGGTTTGTGACAGTCTTGTCGTGGCTTTTTGCTCATGCTGTTGAGGCGTTCTGCCATTTGAGCCAGGCCGTTTGCCTGTTTTGAAGCTCACAGAGATAGCAGCCTCTCTCTGAGTTCGTCTTCAATGTTGTATAATATGAAGAGTCGCCCTGGAGCAGCATACACAGTGGAGGTCTCAACCTCCAGATGTTATATCGTTTCCCATTTCAAAGCTTAGAGTGAAGCTCTCAACCTCTAGGCGTTATTTCACCTCTTAGAGATCTCAGCCTCCCTCCGGCTTTGTCTGGACTTGACATCCGCTGAGGTTTTATTAATGTATGTAAGTATTGTCAGAACGCTCATAAACATCGATTTATTTTATCTGTGAAAAAAATTGAAATCCTGCTATCGACTCTAGTTAGTCATCTCTTACGACAGGCAGGAGATGCCTTGGGATATACTATTTTTATTTCGTCCCCAGACTGGCAGGGGTCATGTGCAAATAAGTCATGGACTCAGCGAGTGTTCTGACTGGGCTGCACGTTTAAGGAAAAAATTTATCTGACATTTGTAATAGGATGAACATTTTAGCTATATTTGAAGGTCACAGTGGAGGGATTGAAATGGTCTACTCACAACATAACCTAACCTAACCTCGGTATATATGTGTTTCTTGAAAGATAACTTTTTTTCTCTACTTAGCAGCTGGCAGGATTTCATTCAATATGTTTTTTGGTTCGGGACACGACGAAATATGCACGAAATCTTGCCGTATCAATCTTGAGGATTACTTGTTTTTAAACATGTATGAAAATTCTTGCTTCTCAGTACATCAGCATATTTTTAAATTTTCACAAAAAAAAACTTTGTTTATTAATCAAACTGAAGTTTTCTCTATAATGTGTAACACACATGTTTAAACTTTGATATACATTACATACTGACCTGGTCTTGATTGCAGTTAGTCATCTCTTATGACAGGCAGGAGATGGCTTGGACATATTCTTTATTTTATCCCTGAACCAACAGGGAGTAAGTAACAAGGCAGATCTTTGCAGAAATATATCTGGGGGTCCAAATTTAAATATTAATTGAATTAAAGGACATAAAATTCAGCACAAATTACAAAAGCTGATCATTTTAGCTAGAAGGAAACATTTGCAAATTAGGTAGAAAAACGCCTCCCAGGTAAACATGGTTATCAATGTTATTTTAAATAGAAGTGATTTTTTATCGATTCTTAACTCCTAAAAATACAGTAATATTCAAATTGTGGGAAATATGCAGTAGTATAAAAATTGCATAATATATGCAAAATAAGTATGCATGCATTTGCATACATTCCTTGCCTTAGTTATGGGTGATGTCCTTTGTCTATACTGCCGCCCTAATGGAAAGCTCTTCATGTGTTCTGGCTATCTGTAGTCCCTAACTACATTAGTTAAGTCAATATAACAATAAAACAGGTGACCTATGTGGAAATATATCCAGGCTTCCTAGAGCAAATTGTCCATTATGAATTATTCTTACACAGTTTGTCCTATCTAAACGTATGTTTTTAGATAGGGCAAATAAGCTTAGCAATATGTAAAAATTAACAATATCTGCCGTAATTGGGATTCACGCCATGATATAGGAATTATAACCTCTAAAAAGCAACATAGTGACAGTTACATGTGACTGTATTTGCAACTCGATATATTTATTTATTTTATTTATTTATTTATACACCATCCAACAGCTTAAAGCCAAACTAAGGATGGGCCGATATACAAAACACAAACAATAATCATACAAACTACACAAAAGAGAGTTACAAATTAGATCTGTTTGAAAAACCTTTTTATCTCTGATATATTACATAAGAAGATATCTAGGCGGTCTTGCAGTACAGAGTAATCTTTGCACATCTGGTAAATTGGAGACGCTCGCAGCAATCGCGTACGAGCAGTCGGGAGATAGAATGTGCCTGGAAAACGTGCTGCAATACGGGGCACATTGAAATTAAGTAGCTGAAGCAGATTAGGGCAGTCGAACATAGAATTAATCAGTTTGTATAAAAATGTAACGAAACTGCACTGCCTGCGCACCGACAGACTGCAGACCAAAGCAAAGAAGTAAACCCTCCTGAGGAAAACCAATAGAAGGATATCGACCATCCTCACGAAAGCTAAGAAATTTTAGAAATTTCCTTTGCACTGATTCTAGGCTTGCCACATGTATCTCATAAGTAGGAGCCCATACAACTGAACCATATTCAAGTCGGGACCTAACTAAACAACGAAAGAGCAGGAGGAGGGTGTCAGTCTGTAAGAAATTTTTGCTGTTTCTTATCAGGAACCCCAGAGTTTTGTAGGCAGAACTGACAGTCTGCTCATAGTGTGGTTTAAAAGATAGAGTACCATCAAAAACAATTCCAAGGTCCTTGACTGTCCCGGGGCGATCAAGTGGAAGCCCTCTTATGTTGTATCCGAAAGTAATTGCGTGCTTGTTTCGAGTAAAGGACATCACACAACACTTAGACACATTCATAGATAGACCACTCCGACAAGACCATTCATCAAGGATCTGAAGACAGCTCTGGTGCTGCAAACAGTCATCAACACTCGAAATATTTGCGAAAATCTTAATATCATCTGCATACATTAAAAAAGGAACATGCAAAACATGTTTAACTGGGTCAATAAATATATTAAACAGTAGTGGACAGAGTATGGAGCCCTGCGGCACTCCCGAAGTTATGTGATTGGTGTCAGACCTGAAGCCCCCAACCTCAACAAATTGCCTCCTTCTATCCAGGTAAGATCTGAACAAGCCAAGCAAGCCCTCGGAGAATCCGATAGCCCTCATCCTGTCAATCAGAACAGAATGATTTAGACAATCGAAGGCCTTAGGTAGATCAGTATACACAACATCAACCTGTGAAGAGCGGTCGAGGGCGGACACAATGAACTGTGTAACATCAACTAAATTCGTTACAGTCGATCTCCCTGGAGTGAAACCATGCTGAGAAATAGAGAGTCTGTTTTTGATGTGAAACAGTATTCGCCGAAAAAGGCAGGCCTCGAAAATCTTACAGAAGACTCATAGTATGGCTATTGGTCGATAGTTTGATGGATCACCACTATCTCCCGCCTTGAAGACAGGGAGAACAGGTGACAGCTTCCAAATCGCGGGGAATGTTCCAGATCTAAGAATCAATTTACAAATTTTCTTAAGCGGAGTCAAGAAAGCATATAAGCAGTCACGCACCAAAAAGCCAAGAACTAAATCAGGTCCACAGGACATGTTAGCCTTAATTATCTTAGCAGCTGTAATAATTTCATCATCTGTAAAGTCATCAACAAAAAAACACTGTGATGTCACCCAAAGCCAGGCTGGCGGCTGTAGGCGATATATTACTGTTATAAACACATTTCTCCTTTTATTGTTGCATGGGGGTTAGGTTCTCTGACATTCTTTACGTAAAGATACATTCTTACTATTGCATTAATTTTTAGTTCGAATTGCCGCTAATTCAATTAATTTAATGAAAGTTTCGTTTCAATAAGAAAGAAAAAAAATCATATCCCAGTACAATAATTTGGCATCAAGCAATAAGAAGTCAAACCAAGAATGGCATTGTATCTGCATACTGTGCATTCTTTTTAGCAAACAGAGACAAACAAACAATTGTAATTTGGCTGGGCAACTGTTCATCACAAAATAAGAATTGGACTCTTCTTAACTTCTTTCTGTACATAGTTAATTTGTCAGAAGTTTCTGTTCAAAACATCGAAATAAAATACTTCGAACCAAGAGATATGTTTATGTCATCCGATGCATTTCATCATCAGGTAGAATTAGTCTTGGAAACACAAAAAGAAGATCTACGATTTTGAAGATTTTGCAAATGTAGTTCAAGATTGAAATTCATGTCGAGTTAAGGTCATAAAAATGAACCTTAGTAACTTCTATACTTTCAATGATTACACATCCAAATATAAATTACAAAAGTTGGCTACACAAGTATATCTGAAAGATATTGTTGCCCTCACATTCCATTCCATATTTATTTATTTATACATACACCATCCAACAGCTTAAAATCCAAATTAAGGATGGGCCAATACACAAAACATAATGACTAACAATAATCAAGCTAACAATACAAAAAAAGTCATGAATTAGATCGCTTTGAAAAACATTTTTATCTCTGATATGTTACATGAGAAGATATCTAGGTGGTCTTGCAGTACAGAGTAATCGTTGCACATCTGGTAAATTGGAGACGATCGCAGCAATCGTGTACGAGCAGTTGGGAAATAAAATGTGCCTGCAAAACATGCTGCAATACGAGGCACATTGAAATTAAGTTGCTGAAGCAGACTAGGGCAGTCGAACACAGAATTAACCAGTTTATATAAAAATATAATGAAACTGCACTGCCTGCGCATCGACAGACTCTGCAGACTAAAGCGAAGAAGTAAACTTTCCTGAGGAAAACCAATAGACGGATATCGACCATCCTCACGAAAGCTAAGAAATTTTAGAAATTTTCTTCACACTGATTCCAGGCTTGCCACATGTATCTCATAAGTAGGAGCCCACACAACTGATGATTTTTGCTGTTTCTTATCAGAAACCCTAGAGTTTTGTAAGCAGAACTGACAGCCTGCTCATAGTGTGGTTTAAAAGATAGAGTACCATCAAAAACAATTCCAAGGTCCTTAACTGTCCCAGGGCGGTCAAGTGGAAGCCCTCTAATATTGTACCCGAAAGTGATTGTGTGCTTATTTCGAGTATAGGACATCACACAACACTTGGAAACATTCACAGAAAGACCACTCCGACAACACCATTCATCAATCATATCATATCATATCATATCATATCTTGCGGTGTAGATATTTTATACATTTTTGTGTATTTTGTAAAACTGTGTTTAAGAAGTTTGAGTTTGTATACATTGAATTTTATTGTTGTGGTTTTGTATGTTTGTTTTGTTCATGGAGTTCATTTTATTTGTTTGACTGACCATGTAATTTTGATGGTGAATAAATATGATATGATGATATGATATGATTCAAAAGAGCTCAAAAATATTTTTGGTGCAAAACATTTTTAGAGCCATTCTGAAACATAGACAACATTTTAAACCAAAAATATATTAAAGGCCCTCTTGCCTATTCAGTAATGAGAACACAATATCAAGCGATAACTACTAAAAGAATTCAGAATCTAGTAACAATTTTAGTCTCATGTGCATGAAAACTGAATGATGGTTTGGGAAAACTAACTGATCAATGATAATGTTAACACTAGCATTGGTGATTAGTGAAGATGTGAAAATTATACTAATGGACTAATTTGATTTCTATTGTACCTATTTGTATAATTAATTGTACTTTATTCACCATATGACAATAAATAAGCACTAAAAAACTTGAATCGTGTTTCACTTGGTGATATTGTCCTATTTACTGCTACAGTCAAAGTATGCATCCAAAGTTAGTCACCAGGTAAGGATGTAGTTGACATTATTGTCATTTTCATTTTCATTTCGATTTTATTTCAAAAGAAAAAATTAAAAACAGCAAAAATACGAACAGTTAAAACACTGAATTTGCACATAGGACAACTAGCATAAGGACGGCAGTATATATGTGTGTAAGCTCCCCCTACACAAGTTTATGACTTTAGGGTGTGTAGTTTGTCTACTGTAGTGTTATTATTCTTATTATTAACATCTTATTTGTATATATTTTTTGTCCCATGGTACACTCAGTCTCTTTCGAAACAAGAGATGTGTACCACATTCATCTTCTACTAACTGGAGAATGTCGCTATAAATACAACCTTTTAGTTTTGTGTTATTGATATCTAAGAATGGCATTTTTCTGCATAAATGTTAGATAATTGGTAGTTATTATTATTATTACTATTAGTGAATTTTCTTAAAAAAAATTCACTAATGAGGAGATCCCGACTTTTGAATTTTGAAAAAATTTCTTCAAATGAGCGCTAATTAGGCCCCCCAGAACACATATCCGGGGTCGGTTTAAATTTTTATATGTTTATATATATATATATATATATATATATATATATATATATATATATATATATATATATATATATATATATATATATATATATATATATATATATATATATATATATATATATATATATATATATATATATATATATATATATATATATATATATGTATCACACCGATAACTCAAAAAATAATGGGCCGATTTTGATTAAATTTGGTGAATAAATTCCTTTTGCAAATGGCTTGGATAAGTTCGTTAGCCAGGAAAATCGGTCCAGGTTTTCCAGGAAAATTTTGTTTTCTTTCGAAAAAAATTTATATCTCCGGAATTAACAAAGTAAGGGCAACCAAATTTCATATGCGGATTTATTTCATTATAGGCAAGTTACCTACCAAAATTTAGCTCTGTAGGTTAAAGGATAAAAAAGTTACAGGCATTCAAAGAAAAATAAATTTGGATTTTCCTCAAAACGTCAAAATTGCGATTTTAAACGTCAAAATTGGTGAGTACATTCCTTTCGCAAGTCGCTTGGATAATTTTGTTAGCCAGGAAAATCCGCCGAGGTTTTCCCGGAAAAATTTGTGTTTTCTTTCGCAAAATATTTATATCTCCAAAATTAACAAAGTAAGGACAACCAAATTTGGTAAGCTGGTTTATATCGTTATAGGTGTGCCACCTACCAAAATTTAGCTCTGTAGGTCAAAAGACAAAAAAGTTATGGGCATTTAAAGAAAAATAAATTGGGGGTTTCCTCAAAACGTCAAAGTGACAATTGAAAACGTCAAAATTCGCAACATTTAGGCAAATAACTTGAATCTAATACGATCTATGGAAAGAAAATGTCTCAAGAAGAATGTTTTACATACACCGATCTCTTAGTTTCAACCGTCATTGTCCTTCATTTTACTAAAATATTTCCAGAAAATTCATTTCTAATAGACCCTTTCTCTGATGCTTGGCAGTAGCCTTAGCTATAGAGTTTATTGTTTAATGGTATATAATTTTTGTCGAATTTTCGTAAAAAATCAATAAAGCTCAATATATTCGTTATTATACAAGATATGAAAAAATATTGTATACATTAATTATACGGTGTTTTGAGCTACATCTTAAAAAATTATTGCGACAATCACAGGGTGGCCCATAAGTCGTTGGTGATACAAATAATTTTTTTTGTCGAAAACGCCTTATTTTTTTGCATTTTCCATCGAAATATAATGCATGTTTGTAAGTTAAGAAATTCTGGAGGCAGCAAGTGCGTTGTGGTTGCGAATTTTGATTAAATGCTTCATATTTGAAAAGCTCAATTTGCTATTAACCTATAAGGTTGACCAAGAAACGGATTTTTTCAGTAACACTTTTGGTTTACTTTTGGAAATTTCTGTACGTTTTCAAACAATCAAGTTATTTTGATGAAACATGGCATATTGTTTTTACTATATATGTTATACTGGTAATCAAATTTGATGCCTGCTTTTTCTATATAGGTTATACTGGTAACCAAAATTAATGTCTGCTTTCTTAAAAAGAAAACACACATATTTGCAATAAAAACATTTTTATGAAAATTCACTACCATAACGCACTTGCTGCGTCCCGAGATTTTATATAAACTGTGGTGCTGCAGCACAGCTGTTTGATATTGTATTCAATTTCTGCCTGTTGAAAAAATTCTGAAACCACGTGTAATAATTTGTTTCTCTCTATCGTTATTAATACTTCTTCATTTAAAAATTATGATGCCTTTTTCATTGGTTTTCATTGTTGCATTTTCTGGCTTAAATTTCATTGTAAACTGTGCATTGCCATTAAAACATTGAGGTGGAGATAAGTATGATTTTCTAAATGTATGTTACAGGTTTCTAAATATATGTGCAACCACCAACGAAAAACAAGGTACATTTACGAGATCTGCTAAAGAGAATGACCTTCCAGAATGGCTAGTGAATATTCGTCATGACATAGCTCATGATAATAAAATACCATCATTATCAATGTTAAAATTAAGCTTAGACTACTGTTTCCAGTGGGTGAAAGAAAGGTATTGGGAAGAACATTACAACACTCTGAAGGATTTTGTTGTAACAGAGGTTAAAAAAGACAAGAAACAATACAATTTAATTTATTGTTATGTATTTGTAAATTTGAATTTATACTTAAATAATTCATATGATGATTTAGATGATACTTTGAAGTCTCTGCTTAAAAGTGTCTTACAGAAAAAATTTAGAAGCCTACACCCTGACTTATGTACAATTGTATACTATGTCCATAGTATGTTACAAGAAAATAAGAAGAATGAAGATTTTAAAACTTCCTTAAAAGAGATATCCGATGTAATTGTAAAACAGAACGTCTTATTACTTGTTCATTGTGAGGTGAATGAAAGCGGTGAGTATCCAGATTCTTATTTAATATAAATGTAAAAATAAAACAGGTGAGAATTGTATAATTAGAATTTAAAGAGATCTATTCGATGAAGGAAAATTTGTGTAGTTCGGAAAAACCAGGTTAGGTTAGGTTAGGTAAGGTTAGTTTGTGAGTGGTCCATATCGGTCCCTCCACCGCGACCATAAGGTCTATTGTGGCTCACGCCTAATGTCTATATTTCGCCCAACAAATCCAGCCTCCTACAGAGGTCGATAACCTTTGCGGGCGAAAGTTGATCCAGATCCTCTGGAGCAAGCTTTACCTTGCCAAAGAGCAGGTGTCTAGTCCTATCCGCTGCCGGACAGGAACACAGCACGTGCTCTGCTGTTTCGTCATCCTCCATACACAGCCGGCACTCGGTCTCCTGACCGATCCCAATACGGTGCATGTGATGCCGCAAGCGACAGTGTCCTGTATACAGGCCGACTAGAGTACTCAGTTGTTGTCTGTTCAACTCTAGAAGTTTCTTAGCCCTTGACTCAGACAGGCCATTTATGAAGGCCTTAGAGTGAGCTAATCCTGGAAGATTTTGCCAATATTGAATTGTCCTTCTATCTGTCCAGGTCTTTAAGGTGCGTTTTGCTGTGCAAGATGTTATTCCCAGCACCGGTTCTGGTCCGACAAAGTCACACTGGGCACCACTCCTGGCAAGCGCGTCTGCCGCAACGTTGCCATCATGATCCGAGTGACCCGGTATCCAGACCAGCGACACCTCATTACAGCTGCCCAATTCGTTAAGGGCAGATTTACAACTCCATACCGTCTTTGAATTGCAACGGTAGGAACCAAGAGCCTTTATTGCAGCTTGGCTATCTGCAAATATCTTTATCGATTTGTTTGTGCATAGGTCTTTTAAGCTTTCCTTTGCACACATCTCGATGGCATAAACTTCTGCCTGGTGTATGGTTGCGTACTTGCCGAGGCTAGCTGATAGTCTAGCATCGGTGCTGCCCCCATATGCGCCGGCTCCTACTCCCATATTGGTTTTGGAGCCGTCAGAGTACCAGCAGAGGTCCGCTCTCAACAGGGTCGATTGGTTCCGGTCCCAGTCCTCCCTTTCCGGGAGGACGGTCTTGAAAGACAGATCTCTGCTGATTTTTGTAGGCATCAAGTCTGAGACCATTCCCAGAATCCTGTGACAATCACTGTCGTCAAGGAGTCCGGACCCCCTCAGACTGACTTCCCTCGGCATGTTATCTGCCGTTTGTTTTAGTCTGTACGTTGTCCACCTCGCCACCCTCTCCAACCATATGTGAAGTGGGGGAATATTGAGGAGGACCTCCAGAGCGACTGATGGTGCGGTGCTTATCGCTCCCGTTATCATCAGACATGCTTGTCTCTGTAGATGAGCCAGTTTGGCCCTCGCGGTACCACGTAGCACCTTAGGCCACCAAACTATGGCTCCATATGTTATCATAGGTCTGATAACCACTACATAGAGCCAGTACATCTGTTGGGGGTTTGTTCCCCAGTTGTTCCCACAGATTCTCCGGCAGGTCCACAGGGACATCTTAGCCCTGCGGATAACATTTTCTAACTGTCTGTCCCAGTTGAGCTTCTTATCTAGGATAACTCCCAGATATTTTGCTTGGTCCGAAAATGGAATGTTTTCCCCCATAAGATTAGGTGGTTTTAATTTGTCCAACCTTCTTCTTCTGGTGAACGGGACAATGATCGTTTTGCGAGGGTTCACAGACATCTGTTCCCTACGGCACCAATCATTGACTACATTTAGTGCTTCTTGAAGAGTACTAGACAGTTCCTCCTCAGATTTGCCTCTAACCATTATGACAAGATCATCCGCATACGCCTGGACCTCAACCTCCCAGAGTCCGAGGATAGCCAGCAGGTCGTCCACAAAGAGGGACCACAACAGGGGGGATAGAACGCCCCCCTGAGGACACCCTCTCGCAGCCCTAACGCTGACCACCTCTCCCCGTAATGAGGTAATAATGGTCCGATTGTGCAGCATGTTTCCGATCCAGCCACAGATGGTAGGTTCCACCCCCCTAGCGATAGTGGCCTCGTAGAGGGAGATCGGTAATGCATTATTAAATGCTCCTTCTATGTCGAGAAATGCCGCCACCGCAACCTCTCCATTTTCCAGAGAGTGTGTGATCTTCTCGACGAGCTTATTGAGCGCTAACTCAGTTGATTTGCCAGTTTGATAGGCATACTGGTGGGTATTTAGGGGGTTCTTGGGTAAGATGTTCCCCCTAATGTGTCCGTCCAGTATTTTTTCCAATCCCTTCAGGAGGAATGATGTAATACTGAGAGGTCTCAGTGAAGTAGGTAGGAGGTCATTACGTCCCAATTTGGGAATGTAAACCCCCCTAACCACCGTCCAGCTGGAAGGAATATAGTTCCAGGCCAGACTGGCTCTGAACAGCCTGATAAGGAAGGGTAGGAGAATCTCCAGTCCCTTTTGTAGTAGGACCGGTACCACCCCATCCTCCCCTGGCGACTTGAATGGCTGGAAATGATTCACAGCACACTCCACTGCCGAGGCTGTAACTATTCTCCGAGCAACTAGCCAGTCCTCCCTTTGGGGGCGTTTAGATCGTCCCTCAGCTGGTAGGACCTCACCGTTGCTCAGGATCAGACAATCTGGGAAGTGTGTGTGTGCTAAGAGCTCTAACGTTTCTTTCCGAGATTCAGTAAAGGAACCATCTGGTCGTTTTATCGATCCCAGTTCCTGTACACGGTCGCGTGAGAGAATCCTGTGGATTCTGGCGCTGCTGGGCACACTATTAATGTCCCCGCAGAACCTCCTCCAGGACTCCCTCTTAGCGTTCCTGATCTCTTTATTATAATGCGTTAGAGCAGTTTTATATTGCTCCCAGTTGCCTGTAATCTTAGCACGATTGAAGAGACGTCTAACTTCTCTTCGTAGTTTATCGAGGTTATTATTCCACCAAGTAGACCCCCGACTGTCTCTCTTTGACCTCAGTGGACAGTTTTCGTGATAGGCAGAGACCACAGCTTCCCTAACCTGTTCGGCCGCAATCTCGATCTCATCACGATCCCTCACTGTGGGGATTGCGGACCCAAGTCTGCCGGCGAGGGACTGTTTGTATCCCTCCCAATCCGTCCTCCTCGGGTCCCGATACTCTAACACAGGTCTAGGGCCTGTTTCAATTTCAAATAGGATATGGGCATGGTCTGAACATGAGGGTTCAGACGACACCCTCCATTTGAGGATTTTTGAGCTCAAAAGCCTTGAGCTGATCGTAAGATCTAAAACCTCTCTCCGGTTAGCTGTAAGAAAGGTGGGTTCCGAGCCTATGCTGTTGACAACCAGCTCCTCCCCTAAAATGTATTCAAATAATGATTCACCTCGTCTGTTAGTGTCCGTGCTCCCCCAAGCCAAGTGATGGGAGTTCGCATCACACCCCATTACGAGGTGATAATTGTTCCTCTTGCAGTAGGCGATCAATTTCCGCACTTCTGCTGGAGGTGGTTGTTCTGCATCTCTGTCTCCAGGGAAATAGGCCGAACAGGCCACTACTTCCAGCCTGGTCCCCCCGGATGTGATCACGAGATGGATGGATGCCATGTCCTTGGTGCAGTACTCTGAAAGTGTAAAATACTGCAAGTTGTTTCTGATCCAGATACAGGCTCTGGGTTTAGTACCAGAGCCCACCTCTACTATCTTACCAGAAGTGTTACCCAGCCTTTTAGTTCGTTCCGAATTAGCGGTCCAGGGCTCTTGGAGAAGAGCAATATCTATTTGCTCTTCCTTTAATTTCATGCTAAGGAGGTATGTCGCAGCCTTAGCATGATGCAGATTAGCTTGAATGCACCTTAAGTTGGTGGGCATTGGGGTAGGAATATAGGAGTGTATAGAGGATAAAGGAGTAGGTTAAGGAGCTTAAAGGAAAAGGGAATTATGGTGCAGGTTCCTCCTCCTTTTTAGGAGCTCGATAACCAAGCTTCCTATAGGAGGGTCTACCTTTGGTAGTCGTCCTAGGGGTGGACTTTCCTTTCCCCTGTTTTTACCCTCTGGAGGTTCCAGTGGAAGGTTGAATCCTGCCACCTCCTCTATTGGGTCTGTGTAAGTCGTGTCCATGTTTGGTCCCACGAGCAGCAAGGGAAAATAGACCTCCATGGAAGAGCCCCGCATCCCATGAATAGGCATTTACACAGGGAGGTCGCCCGGTTTCCCTGGGGAGGGTTAACGTTAGCGACAGAATTACCAACCTGCCAATGCTCGGCCATATCGGCCAGAAGCATCATCGCCTCGGCACCAACCCGCCAACGACCTTGCGATGTGGTTTTTTTTATAGAGGACTCTCCTCGCAATGCCGGCCAATTAAGGCAAGCATTCCCGGCCCTCCTAAGACATGACTAGGAAGGTTACGGTTTGGTTAGTTCATTTAGTTCACGTCTAATAGTAGACGCTATCCAGGGTGCACCACGTGGAGGCGAACTAACTTTACACCCCGGTTAATCAGCACCAGGCTAATCTGTAAAAAATTTGTATCTTCTAATGTAAACAACAGCATTTTATTTTACAAATTGATATGGGAATTGTATTTCTCAGTATTCTGATAAACTTCCACAACATTTTAGATGCTAGTACAAATACAAAGGCATTCAAATCTTACAACATAACACATGATTTACTATTTGAAGCTAAAGGTATGTCCTGTGTCTTGACAAGAACTTTAATCAACAAATTAGCTTATGCACACTGTAGCACATTCTAGATTAGTAAAACTTGTAAAAGTTTAGAAATGCCCTAATAGAAATTTTACTGTACGTCAGAATTTAGGTTCCTAGTTTAACAGAAAATTGAGTTATTAAATTTTTAAGCATTTAATGTAAATTCGCTACTATAACGCACTTGCTGCATCTATGATTTTTTAGCGTTCTTTTTCTCTTTTCGGTATTTAGGGCCAGTCTGTCTCTGGTAACAACACATCGAAATATCATTTGGTATAATCTGATTGAAGCCGCGCCTTCCCCGTCAGTCTCTGACAGATCAAATTATAGGAACACAGAAAAGTCATCCTGAATTATATATTCAAATAAGCTGACTTGTCCAATGCCATATAATGGCATTTACGTGGCATGTTGAATCTGTAAATAAAAATATTTAAGCTTACATAAATTCAAATTTTTATTCAAATTTTTGAGAAATATTCCTAATGATGTATGCTAAGAAAAGAGAGACAGACGCAAGACTGTTACAATTTGAAATATTTACGATAAATGAAGGAAATATAATTTTATATACTGAAAATTCCATTTACTGTATTGATTTGCCTAAATAATTTTTATCTCATGTATAACTGAAATGACAATTATTTATAAGTATTTTTAAAGCATAAGACATATATTGCTAACAATCTTAGAAATTTCAGATATTAAGCATACTGTTAAAAAAGAAGTTTACATAATAACATTATTTTACATAAAAAATAACAAAAACACCTAGCAAAAATTTCACAGAAAAAAGTTTATTATGCTCACACAGTGATTTGACCATTTAGAACTGGCGAGACTTCTAACACGATTCAGCCATTTACAGCTGGTGAACGCTATCATGATGCCACTTAGAGCTGGTGAGACTGCTAAAAACATAAAACTCGAACGAGATACTGGTTCCTGGTCGAAAGGTGTTCACCATTGGTAATAACGGGGCCCCGTAGTAACGGGATAGCTGAAAATCAAAAAAAAAAAATTACATGTCTGCTTTTTAGCGAATTATTGCAGAAAAATTCGTTAAGGATGCGATTACGACTTCTGAATTTTGAAAAACTTTTTTTTAAATGAACGCAACCTAGTCTTCCTAGAATACGTACGGCGTCAGTTTCAATTTTTATATGTTTATATATACAGGGTCATACATTTATTGGGAATAATAGAAAAGAGTTAAAAAGAAGAAAATAATTAAAAATTGATTCGAATAAAAGTTTTTGGACTGAATTTTTGACATGTATGGATAACCATGAAACTTTTCGGCAGCTTAAATTGTCACCTTTGTAAAAACCAACTTTTTTCCAAATGGAACCCAAAATATTTTACAGACTCATCAAATTTTAGAGGGGTTGGATAATAAAATGCTGGGGAAAAAAACAATTTTCTTTTTATTGTTGCCGGTCTAACAAACCATGGTTGTCCCATAAATAAATAAAATATTAAAAAGTATCACAAGATGCCAAAATAAATGTTCAAATATCATTGCTTTTAAGGCATAAATCGAGTTCTCAAAAATGATCATAACATTTGCAAATGTTTATTGCCTCACTGCTCTAGCTGCACAAAGACTGCGAGCACTTAGCTTATCTAAATTATTTGGCCGCTCTTTGTACACTTTATTTTCCAGGTGACCCTATATAAGAAAACGTCAAATGAATATAAATCAGGCAACTGAGCGGGCCACTCTATTTCTCTCCAACACCCAATCCATATTTTCAGGAAAACACTATTTAAGAATTTTAGGATTTTGAAGCAAAAATGAGGAGGTGCTCCATCTTGATAGAACCATACATCCTGATCATATAATGTAATTCTGACATTACAATATTTCTCAATAAATTTATCTAGTCAAATTTATTTGGATAAAGAATGGTCTAATTAACTCATCGCCGATAAAAGACAAATGTTGGCCAGGTCGATAAAAAAGCATTACATCAGGTGATGCCGCACTGAACGTTCTTATTGACCATAGAATTAATTATCATTTATAAATTATTATAAGACGACCATGGTTTTATAATTTTTAATACCCAAAATTGTAGATAAGTACAATTTGGAGAACCCAATGCATTACAATACAGTTTTTAGACCGGACAATCGTTTCGCTAACAAGCTTAGCCTCATCAGAGGGATGAGTAAACTAAGTTGAGTTTATTCACCCGTCTGACGACACTAACTTTGTTAGCGAAACGATCGTCAGGTCTAAAAACTGTATTGTGATGAAATGGGTTCTCCAAATTGTACTTATCAGTGCTTATCACAGGTTCCAATCTTCACTCATTTCCAAAAGTATAGATTGTAATTTCGTAGAAATAATATTTTTTAGTGAATTTCTGTGGAAAAAGTTTATCAACTTTGCGTGTAAAATGTTTATTTGATTTTTGTGACTGATTCTTTTAATATATTGGCAGGTGTATTCTTTGTATAAATTGCTTGGATAAGTTAATGACCAGATAAGTCAGACAAGTTTTTCCAGAGAATCTAAAAACTGTAGTATGCATATAATAAAGTTATGTTGGAAAATTTTGGCACACCATTTTTATTATAAAGATTATACTATATACCAAAATTTAACCTCTTTCAGTTAAATAAAAATTGCCTTACGTCATTATAAACATATTTATGGAAATTTGCTACCATATCGCACTTGGTGCATCCAGCCTTTGTGTATAGTTTAGTATATTTGATTTATTTAAAGTCTAGTTTTTTAGTGAATTTTCATGAAGAAAATCCACTAGTAGAGACATATCGATGGTAACATTTTTCGAAAATTTCTTCAAATGAGCACAACCTAGGATCCCTAGAACCCAAATCCAAGGTTCGTTTAGATTTTTATATGTTTATATATATATATATATATATATATATATATATATATATATATATATATATATATATATATATATATATATATATATATATATATATGCGCGCGCGCGTGTGTGTGCAACCAATCACTCAAAAATACTGGACCAATCAAAACCAAATTTGGCAATCCCCTCATCTTGTTAATAGCTTGGATGAGTTGGTTAGACAGTTTTGACACTCAAATACTTTTATAAGAAAATGCTAAAGCTTTACACGCACGTAGATACCGTATAAGTGGTCCTATCTACCAATTTTGACCCCAATTGTCTCAATGAATCTTGAGTTATAACTGAATAAGAATTAAATAATTTACGATATGACCTGAAGTTACCTCTGAATGGGTGTGTATAATGTTAAGACAAGCTCAGACAGATATATCAGCTGCCATTACAAACAAAATTTTCAAATTAAATTTTAAATGGACAGGCTACAAAAATATGTCACAATAAACAATCAGCAAGGTTGCCATTTGCGACAACTACTCTCAGCTGAATCTAAAGATTAAAGATATCAAAAAAATGTTCAGTAATAATTTTAATGGAGGTGATTCAATTTGTTTAAAAGCAATTTAGAACTACATTTTATTATGTATAAATACTAAGCTGCCCATTCTGCACGGTATTTAAAAACCACCTCCCTCTCCTAGTTTAATCTGACAACACTAGCTGGCTATTTGTCATTTGTTGTTCTGCTAATTCACAGCAGTCATGAGAGAAGAGAGTGTGCTCTGCACATAGCCTCAAAATCGACTACGCTAATACCTTAGAATCTTAATCAATGCATGTAGATACAGTATTACCAGAGTAAAACAAAATTATTTCAGGGAGAAATATACCTACCTCAAAATAATACATTAACTATTAGATATGATACCTAGGTACTTACTTATTGTTTTCTTTGCTTTCAGTTTTTACCCTTCATGCAGTGTATGGAAAATTTGAAGTATCATAATATCATAAAGTAGTTTGCATTATATAAACAGGGTAAATTATTCAAATTTTAATTTCAAAATTTTGTATTACTTATATTTATTTCATTTTCAAAAACTATAGATACAGCAATAGTAAATAGGTGTTGAAAAGAGTTTAGCTGCAGCAAGTGCGTTACGGTAGCGAATTTTCGTAAACATATTTCAAATGGCGATCACTCTATTTCCCATTAAATTAGAATCTTCAGTTTTGATAAATAGTAAAATCTATATAAAAGCAGCGTGGGTACTAAATTAAAAAAATAACACAAAATCACAGATAACTACAAATTTGTTTTAAAAAACCTTTTTAGTGAATTTTCTTAAAAAAAATTCACTAATGAGGAGATCCCGACTTTTGAATTTTGAAAAAATTTCTTCAAATGAGCGCTAATTAGGCCCCCCAGAACACATATCCGGGGTCGGTTTAAATTTTTATATGTTTATATATATATATATTTATATATATATATATATATATATATATATATATATATATATATATATATATATATATATATATATTTATATTTATATATATATATATATATATATATATATATATATATATATATATATATATATATATATATATATATATATATATATATATATATATATATATGTATCACACCGATAACTCAAAAAATAATGGGCCGATTTTGATTAAATTTGGTGAATAAATTCCTTTTGCAAATGGCTTGGATAAGTTCGTTAGCCAGGAAAATCGGTCCAGGTTTTCCAGGAAAATTTTGTGTTTTCTTTCGAAAAAAATTTATATCTCCGGAATTAACAAAGTAAGGGCAACCAAATTTCATATGCGGATTTATTTCATTATAGGCAAGTTACCTACCAAAATTTAGCTCTGTAGGTTAAAGGATAAAAAAGTTACAGGCATTCAAAGAAAAATAAATTTGGATTTTCCTCAAAACGTCAAAATTGCGATTTTAAACGTCAAAATTGGTGAGTACATTCCTTTCGCAAGTCGCTTGGATAATTTTGTTAGCCAGGAAAATCCGCCGAGGTTTTCCCGGAAAAATTTGTGTTTTCTTTCGCAAAATATTTATATCTCCAAAATTAACAAAGTAAGGACAACCAAATTTGGTAAGCTGGTTTATATCGTTATAGGTGTGCCACCTACCAAAATTTAGCTCTGTAGGTCAAAAGACAAAAAAGTTATGGGCATTTAAAGAAAAATAAATTGGGGGTTTCCTCAAAACGTCAAAGTGACAATTGAAAACGTCAAAATTCGCAACATTTAGGCAAATAACTTGAATCTAATACGATCTATGGAAAGAAAATGTCTCAAGAAGAATGTTTTACATACACCGATCTCTTAGTTTCAACCGTCATTGTCCTTCATTTTACTAAAATATTTCCAGAAAATTCATTTCTAATAGACCCTTTCTCTGATGCTTGGCAGTAGCCTTAGCTATAGAGTTTATTGTTTAATGGTATATAATTTTTGTCGAATTTTCGTAAAAAATCAATAAAGCTCAATATATTCGTTATTATACAAGATATGAAAAAATATTGTATACATTAATTATACGGTGTTTTGAGCTACATCTTAAAAAATTATTGCGACAATCACAGGGTGGCCCATAAGTCGTTGGTGATACAAATAATTTTTTTTGTCGAAAACGCCTTATTTTTTTGCATTTTCCATCGAAATATAATGCATGTTTGTAAGTTAAGAAATTCTGGAGGCAGCAAGTGCGTTGTGGTTGCGAATTTTGATTAAATGCTTCATATTTGAAAAGCTCAATTTGCTATTAACCTATAAGGTTGACCAAGAAACGGATTTTTTCAGTAACACTTTTGGTTTACTTTTGGAAATTTCTGTACGTTTTCAAACAATCAAGTTATTTTGATGAAACATGGCATATTGTTTTTACTATATATGTTATACTGGTAATCAAATTTGATGCCTGCTTTTTCTATATAGGTTATACTGGTAACCAAAATTGATGTCTGCTTTCTTAAAAAGAAAACACACATATTTGCAATAAAAACATTTTTATGAAAATTCACTACCATAACGCACTTGCTGCGTCCCGAGATTTTTGTTATTTTGTTTGCAGAAACTGGTTCTATTGAGTTGACTAAAACGGACCAACCAATCGATTAATAAGGAAAAATACCTGCCATGTTTATAATTTGGCTGGTACATTCCTTTTGCAAAAAAAAAAATTTCGGTAAATTCGCAGATTAGAACACGGGGAGTTTTTTTTTTCAGAAACATGCTTATAACCCTTTCTGGGTGCACAAACCACAAGAAAAATTTATTGAAAGCAGTCCCTAACAAAGTTACGGGACCAGGAGTGAATAGGGGTGCTGTGCGGGAAGGAGATAAAAAGAAAATGTGACCGGAAAGTGCGAAAGAATCAGCTTAGTTGGACCTCTATAAGCTGCCTTTATCCCATTTTGCAGCCATACCTACTTAAAATTCTGTTTACCCTGCCCAGAACCCCTATTCACCGCAGGTCCCATAACTTTCTTGGGGGTTGTACCCAAGAAATTTTTCTTGTTTACATTGTTCTTGTTTATGAATTGAGGGTGGTTGTAGGCATGCAGAAGGAGAAGGAGAACCCCCAACGAAGCAGCGAACCAAGATTTTCAATTTATGTTTAAATTGTTACCTAATTTCATTTGTGTAAAATATTTTTCCAAAAATGAATTTGAGGTTACCTTGTTTGTCAGTCTCAAATAGAGGGCTTAAATTGTTCTCATTCAATTTTTTTAAATATTTTTCCAAAAATGATTTTGATATTGCCTTGTTTGTCAGTCTTACATAGTAAGCTGCAATATTTTATTATTTTCAAAAAGTATGTATACAGCAACAGTAAATAAGTGTTGACAGGGGTCTGGGTGCAGCAAGTACATTATGGTAGCGAATTTTCATAACAATATTTCAAATGGGATAACTCAATTTTCCATTAAGCTAGAATGTTGAATCTTGAACCATAGTAACACCTATGTAAACGCAGCATGGGTAATAAATTAAACAAAAATCACATAAAGAGCTCCGCGGATAACGATTTTCTTTAAACATTTTTTTATTTTGTTTGTCAAAGTTAATTTTCGATTGGGTTGACTAAAACAAGACCATCCAAGCGATTAATAAGGAAAAATACCTGCTATATTTATAATTTGGCAGGTACAGTCCCTTTGTAAATAATTTTTTTTTCTGGCAAGCTCCATAGAAAATAAAATTTTCTTCGAATAATTGCCAACTGGGACGTCTAAAACCGATCTCCAAGGTCCATTTAAATTTAAAGAATTAGTTTAAATAATATAATACTAATAATACTAATAGTGTACAATTCTTATGAAAATTCACTACTATAACACACTTGCTGCATCTCAAACTTTTTTCCTTTACATTGTTGCCACTTAATCAACAAATTATATATATATATATTGCATTAAATATCTCTTTTAAGTTGTAAATTGTAATCAATTGGTGTGTTTTAAATTTTCAGTAAGCCTGACATTTTTATTAGTTTGTATATTATAAAACATTTGTTTGATAATATACAGGTAAAACAGAACAAAAATGTAACCTTGATTTTTGGTGCAATAGAATTCACAACTGTTTTATTGTGATTAAAATGTTTTTAAGTAATAGTAAAAATAATAACATAAACTGAAACATTTTACAAAATAGCACTGCTTTACATGAAAAGACAAAAACACATCATGAACTAAGCAAAGTAGAAAACTGTTTAACAGTTTAAGCAGATGATATATTGCTTTTAATAAGAATTCTAGATTACAGTTTTTTTTTCAGGGTTTAGGTACATTCCAGTACATTTTCGAGATATCTGGAGTGATTTATTTTCCCTCTTCATAAAAACTGGTTCTCTGTTTTTCCTTTTGGATGGATTATTTGTCGCTACCAAAAATGATATGTATGACACAATAATCAGAGAAACTGCCGCTACGTGGATTTTGGAAATTTTTAGAGGTTTTTTAAGGCTTAAATATATTGAAGAGGAAATGAATTCGGTATGTGTATCATTTATTTTCATTAGAATATTGTTGTGTGTAATATAATTGCATTTATTTTAATTAGTACAATTACTACTACTACTATTGTCACATTTCCTATAAAGGGGTAGGCACACCACAAAGCCTATGCTATTTATTAACAATGTTTCTCAATGCACTTCGTCCTGAGAAGCTACGAGGGCGCGTCAATAAGTCCGTGACTTTTTGAATTTCCCGCCTCTTCACAGGAAGGGCAACACTGCTCCGGTCAACAAGCACCTGTCAGTTGACTCCTGTCAAATTTTGAACAAGCTGCGTCATTTAGTTTGTGTTAGGTATCCAGTGAAAGCAGACAACCTCTTGAGTTATAACGAACATGGAAAAAAGTGAATTTCGTGTGCTCATCAAACATTCAAACATTATTTTTTGCGAAAAAACCATCACTCAAACCAAGGCTCAGCTTGATAAATACTATGGGGACTCTGCACCATCAATTTCCATGGTAAAAAAGTCGGTTAGTGAATTTCGTTGCGCTCGTACAAGCACAAATAACGCCGAACGTTCTGGACGCCCAGTTGAGGTCGCTACACCCGAAACAATTGAAAAAATGCACAATATGGTGTTGGCCGATCGGAGATTGAAAGTGCGGGAGATTGTGGAAGCCATAGGCATATCACATGGCTCAGTGGTTTCGATTTTGCATGATCACTTGGGTATGTGAAAGCTATCCGCAAGATGGGTGTCTCGTTTGCTCACAATCGATCACAAGCGCAATCAAGTGACAACTTCGAGGGAGTGTTTCACGTTGTTCAACCGCAATAGGGACGAGTTTTTTCGCCCTTTCGTAACCGTGGACGAAACATGGATTCACCACAACACACCAGAGAACAAGCAGCAGTCAAAACAGTGGGTTTCTCTGTGCGAATTGGCGCCGAAGAAGGCAAAGGTCATGGCGACCGTTTTTTGGAATGCACGCGGTATAATCCACATTGATTGCTTTTAAAAGGGAAGAACAATAAATGGCGAATATTATACCGACTTATTGGAGCAATTCAGTGACGATTTGAAGAAAAAACGACCGCATTTGGCCAAGAAAAAAGTTCTTTTCCACCAAGACAATGCACACATGTGTAGTCTCCATGACGAAATTGCATAAATTGGGCTACGAATTGCTCCCTCATCCGCCCTATTCTCCGGATTTAGCCCCGGGTGACTATTTCTTGTTTACAAACTTAAAGAAATGGCTCGGCGGAAAGAGATTTGACTCCAATGATGAAATCACCTCACAAACAAATACCTATTTTGAGGACCTCGACAAACCTAATTTTTTGGAAGGGATAAAAAAATTGGAGAAACGTTGGACGAAGTGTATAGAGCTCAAAGGAGACCATGTTGAGAAAAAAATAGATTTTTTGGCAAAAAACCTGTGTTTAAATCAGAAAGTCGCCGACTTATTGACCCGCCCTCGTATATAACCATATAGTCTGAAACCTACTTTGGATGAGCGCGAATTAGAGCCCCTAGAACCCATCTAGGGTCTCTAATTCGCGCTCATTTAATAAAACTTTTCTAAATTTCGAAAGTCGTTACCTCTCTATAGGCGGAGATTTCTTGATTTTTTGTCAAAAAACCTGTGTTTTATTCAAAAAGTCACGGATTTATTGACCCGATCTCGCTTTTACATTCATACGTCTCCGCATACACACTCTCCTATTATGTAAACTTCTGACCTCTTTCTTGTTTAGTATATCACCCAAAACATCCAACCAAGCTTTCCTGGGTCTTCCAAGGCCTCTATTTCCATTTACATGTTGTTTTCCATATACTGTATCCACTGACGTTTGTCATAAATAGATGTTTGCAAGAAAATATTTTCCAGACTCATTAAAACTGGCAGAAGTTATCTCCATACACAAAGGAGGTGACACTTACCATGGGTAACTACAGACCTATATCAATTTTGCCAGTGATATCTAAAGTGTTTAAAGCAATGCTAAAAAACAGGCTATGCTGATATATTGCTTTGCTGATCGAATGTCAGCATGGTTTTAAGAAAAAATAGATCTACCATCTCCAACATTAGCCCAGATTGTAAATAAAATAACGGAGGCTTTTGACAGTGGTTGCCTGGCTCAACCTGTAATGTGTGATTTGAGTAAAGCCTTTGACAGTGTGTCTCAGAGTGTTTTTCTTGATAAACTATACTATTATGGTTTCCGCAGTGCTGTTCACTCTTTACTGAAATCATACCTTAAGAACAGGAAACAGAGAATTAGGTCTGATGGGAAAACATCAAACTGGAGGGAAATCAAAAGGGGTATTGCACAAGGTTCTATTTTGGGACCATTATTATTTCTTATATATATATATATATATATATATATATATATATATATATATATATATATATATATATATATATATATATATATATATATATATATATATATATATATATATATATATATATATATATATATATATGTATATAATGCCTGGGTATATAATAAGAGCAGATGATGTTTGCCTCTGCCGATGATACGACTTCCTAAACATTTAAACATTCATAGAGACCATATAATGCTTGAAGAAAAAACAAACTCCACCCTAGATGGAGCGAAGTAATGGTTCGAATGAATTAAAATTAAATGAGGGAAAGACATCAGTACTCACTATATCTACGATTTATAATCCAAAACCTCAACGAGCCCGACTGTTGGGAAGAACGCCTAAATTGGAGGGATCATGTCGAGGCATTAAAGGTGCGGCTTTCAAGATCAATATTTTTGTTAAGAAGGATTGTTTAAATAGCTAGGTTTTAGACTGCAACAACAATATGTTATTCAAATTTTCACAGTATAGCTAGATATGGTCTTTTGATATGGGGAGGACATTCTGAAATGGGTGATGTTTTTATCATGCAGAAAAAAGCGTTGTGGGTGCTTACTTCTGGGTTTTGTGACAGTTGCAGATGAAATATTCTAATTTATATTTTTAAACTGAAAGTTTACATTACTATGTTACTATGGATACAGCAAATACAAAATTTTCCGGGAAAACTTGGGTCAATTTTCCTGGCTAACAAACTTATCCAAGCCACTTGCCAAAGAAAAGTACTTACCAAATTTGATCAAAATCGGCCACTTATTTTTAGAGTTATTGGTGTGACACACACACACATACGCACGCACACCCACCCACCCACATATGAATAAATGGTGGGGGTAGTTCGTATAACATTTTTCATTTTAAGGTCGTGATACTGAGATACAGGGTGTTTAAGTTGTTCTGCTTAAAGCGCTTTTCCTTAATTATCTTTAAAACAGCTAAAGATAAGATTTTCAAAATTTGTATACAAGTAAATATTAACAGCATCTAAAGAAAAACGTAAAATCCGATTTATTATGTGAAGCAGTGGCGCGCGTGGGGGAACTCTGAGGGTTATAATTTAGAAAAAAGTATGTTAAAAGTCACAGTTTAAAAATCTAAATTAATACTTGTGCCTCTTTAGTGAACAAACAATTTTAATTCCATTTTTCTCGAAAACAGTACATCCTATGGAATTTGTACCAGTATACCTTATTTTTGTATTTCTTTCCTTCCTCAGGGCTCGTCCGCGGCCTATTTTTCTATTAGTCTTTTAATTTAAAAAAAACGGTGGAAAATGTCAGAAATGTTGACTTTTAACATACTTTTTTCTAAATTATAACCCTCTGTTTAAGGAGCGGAGGATAATTGGGGATTAAAGTTGTCGAACTAGGCGGTTTGTAGACATAGTAACGATGTAATAAAACTTTAATAACATCACTTAACAATGCTTACAAACTAAATTAACTGAATGAATTTTAAAACTGAACTCTTTACATAATGAATCTTAATTGAAAAGTCTCGCTAATGTTTTCATAATTAAAATCACAGGTGTCGCGTCTTTACATCTTATGAATATAATTAACAGTCTCTCTCATGTTTATCAACAATTACTACTTATAGTTTTTAATTGGTTTACATCCTACATAATTTGCAGACCTCAGCAGTCAGCATTCCTTGTATGCTGCAATTTCACCTTGTTTACTATTTAGATAACTATGTAATCATTTCAATGCCAATATTATCGATACATTTGTGACCTACAATTGTATGCAATATTTACATTACTTGGTGTAGAAAAGTTTCCTATAACTAACTTTTAATTATAAATTGAATGATCTTAACAAATATATTTCCACGCCTACGACTGCCCTTCTGTTGGTCTTATTGTTCTCTGAACACCCTCAGAGTTCCCCCACGCGCGCCACTGCTTCACATAATAAATCGGATTTTACGTTTTTCTTTAGATGCTGTTAATATTTACTTGTATACAAATTTTGAAAATCTTATATTTAGCTGTTTTAAAGATAATTAAGGAAAAGCGCTTTAAGCGGAACAACTTTAACACCCTGTATCTCAGTATCACGACCTTAAAATGAAAAATGTTATACGAACTACCCCCACCATTTATTCATATGTGGGTGGGTGGGTGTGCATGCGAACGCGCGCGCGCGCGTGTGTGTATGTCACACCAATAACTCTAAAAATAAGTGGCCGATTTTGATCAAATTTGGTAAGTACTTTTCTTTGGCAAGTGGCTTGGATAAGTTTGTTAGCGAGGAAAATCGATCCAAGTTATCCCAGAAAATTTTGTATTTTCTTACGAAAAATTGTTATATCTGGGAAAATAACGAAGCAAGGGCAACCAATTTGGTAGGCCTGTTTGTGTTATAAAAAGTGAGCCATGTACCAAAATTTAGGTCTGTAAGTAAAAGACAAAAAGGTATAGGCATTTAAAGGGGAAAAAAATTGGGGTTTTTCTGAAAACGTCAAAGTCACGATTTGAAACATCAAAATTGGCAACATTTAGACAAAGAACCTGAAACGAATAAGGGTTATGCAAAGAAAATATCGCAAGAAGAGTGTTCTACAAACCCTTCAGTTTCAGTTTCAGCTTCATTTAACTAAAATCTTTCCAGAAAATTAATCTCAAATAGACCCTTTCTCTCATGCCTTCGCAGTAGTTTTAGTTAAGTTTATGGTTTAACGGTCTATAATTTTGAGCTAAGTTTCGTAGAAAAATTCGTTAATGAGGAGACCGCGACTTTTGAATTTTAAAAAGATTTATTCAAATTAGTTATAACTAGGCCCCCTAGAATCCATATCCGGGTTTAGTTTCAGTTTTTAGCTGTTTACATATATACAGGAGACGCATTTCCACGGTAAATCTCAAAATAATTGTTATTATGCAAGATACAAGAAAAGATTTAATACGTTAATTATAGGATGTTATAGGATATCTTGAGCTGCACCTAATAAAATTTTTTTGACAATCACAGGATGGCCCATCCCTTATATTATTGCACTTTTGCATTTTTCATCCAAATGTGATGCTTGTTTGCAAGAAAATAATCTAGATGCAGTAAGTGCATTTTGGTAGCGAATTTTCATTAAATGCTTCAAATTTCAATAACACAATTAGGGTAAGGTTCGTTGTCTAGGAAACATTTTAAGTTTATTTTCGGAAAATTTTTGTACATTCTCAAACAATAAGTTATTTTGATCAAATATGGTACATTGTTTCTACTATATAGGTTATACCAGTAACCAAATAGATGCCTGCTTGCATTAAAGAGACGTATTTGCTATTTAAAACATTTTAATGAAAAGTCACTTCCATAACGCACATGCTGCGTCCAGACTTTTTAATCACTTTTTCTTCATTAATAGATAAAATATGGACTAAAAAACTTCTCCAATAAAATAATTTTGTCAGTCATGATGGCATTTTGATCCATAAGTTGCAAAAGTGCTGTACAGTGTGCTGGAAGAAAGGATGTTGTTAATTATCCATCTTAACTAGTCAACACTTCTACAGTTCCGTGACTCGAAGCGTTATCGGCGATTACCGGTACTTTCAGAAAAATTGAGTCTTAAATGACCTCTAACTTGACGAATAAATGAACTTTGAAACCACTGTTTTCGAGAACGAATTGTCGTACTGCAAAATTGACATTATACGAAAGCCTATAAAAAGTAGCTGCCAAGAAGTGATCTTTATTTTGTTCTAACTCTAATAATAACAGAAAGATCGAAAAATGTAGTTTCTTTTAAATTTAAGGTTAGATATATTCTCACCATAATTAGAAACGCAGACCGGTTTTGCTCTAATTAGAGCTCGCCAGAGCCCTATGCCAGTTAGGGGGAGAACACACCTTTAAAGTAATACGGCTATGGTAGCCAGCCTCCTAGAACATTGTGAGATGTACGACAGGGTCGCCATCTCAGTGCGGAACCAGTTAGTATGTTATGCCATATTACTTTATATGTGTGTTCTCGCTGTCTTTAGTATAACGTACTGACGAGCGAAACCGGTCTCTAATTATGGTGAGAGCCTTACATACAGTGTCCCGGTATTAGGGCCGGGGCTGACAATTTATAAAATTGTTGGTTGGTTGTACACAGTCTCTATTTATAACATTTTGTGTTAATTTGGTTCCACACCGACATGGCGACCCTGTCATACATCTCACAATGTTCTTTTAAATTTCACGAAAACTATAAAAAAAAATTGAAAATTTTATAATTTTACATTAGTGACCATTTAGTTCTGCAACTTTTGCTTCATTTAACCAAAACTATCTATTACGGTTTTCGAGATCCTAATGATAGACATCCTTATTTTGGGCACACTGTATATTTGCCAATAAGCTCGATATACAAAAGGCTATTTACTTTTAATTAAAGTGCACTTATAACAGACATTTTTTCTTTCAGGAAACCTCAGACACTTTAAGGGATGAAAAAATGGTAGAAGAAGATGTTGTGAAAATACATCCTGAACTAGAGGGAGCAATGATTTTTCCATATTATGTAGAACCTCCAGTTACAGAAGCTGAACTATTTCTAGAAAAAGTCATTAAGGATCCGGGTGAATGTACATTAATTTATTTGGGCAGGTAACTGATTAAAATTTATACTTTTTACTGGGTTATTTTTTTAATTTATTTTTAATTTTATTATTTGATACTATTATAAAATTCACAGTTATAAAAATGTGATTTTGAGATATATCTACATAGCATAACCATTCGTGCAGTCCACATATTAGGTGATCACAAAAACTGGAAATTCGGTATCTAATAGCCTTAGTTATTGAGATACAGGGCATGAGGTCATTTCCGTCAAACCTTTGTTTTGAGATAACTTTTGAACATCAGAATTGACTGTTGTATTACTGTTATCGTACTTATTAAAAACACATTAACTCTTTTATTGATTAAAAAATAACACCCTGTATATTGCAATTGGAAATTTTTGATGATAGAATTGAAAAGCTGAGATAAATATTGAGCTAAACATGCAATTTATTCATTGTTGTTGCCCTTACTTTGTGTTTCTGTTCCATACTAAATTCAGATGTAGTGACTTGTTCTCTGGCTTCACAAATGTAGTGTAAGTCAGTTGCAAATTACAGATTAAAGATCTGCCTACCTATCCAGAACAATTATGGCCCTCTGCCAACTTGAAGAATCAGTTGTGACCGTGCCATTATAATCATTACCATTATTATTATTATGCGGATTTGCTGAAACTCACCAGTTAAAATTAAGTATTCAATCCAACAAGGAATACCAACAAAGATAAAATATTAAACACAGTAGATTAGATTAGTATCGATGTGAGTGGGCTATTCTTGTTCCTTCACCGCGACCTTAGGTATATTATGACTCACGTCTAATTGCTTAAATTTCACTCATCAAATCCAGCTCCCTGCAGTGGTCGAATTTTTTGAGGGTGAAAGTTGGTTTGGCAGTGTCCTTTAGGGACTTTTTGTTTTCGTCCGTTGTTGAGGTGTACTGCCACCTGAGCGAAGTCGCTAGCCTGTTTCGACTCCCGTAGAGAGATAACCTCTCTCTCTCTGTGTTCCTCTGGACCCAACATCTGTCTGTGTTTAACTTTAAATTCCAGAGGCATCTAATCTCCAGGGGCATCTCACCCTTAGAGATCCAACCTTAGGGAACTTCTCACTCCTAGAGATCTCAACCCGATCCATGTTCATTTGAACACCTACCAGCTCTTGACCCAAGGCGGTATCACTTGAAACCTCGCTCCTGAGTAACATCGAAGCAAGGTCATTTGACTGTTTCGAAGCCCTCAGTGGTGGCCGCAATCTCCGGGTGTAAACCACTTTCTAGAGATCTCAGCCTGCCCCCGGTTGTGTTTTACTTCAGTTAGTTGCCTCTTACAACATACAGTCGTTTCCTTGGCTATATTCATTTATTTCGTCCCCGGAGTCACAGAGGACATTATCACAGTAGCCAAGTGTTGTTAAACTGTAACATGTTTTTGTGATCACCTGTGTGTACTGCACATATGATTTACTACGTACATTGCGCTCAGAATTACCCTGTAAACATATAAAATCGGAAATTGGCCTCGGATACGGGTTCCAAGAAGCCTAGTTCACACTTCACATTTGTAGAATTTGTTTCAAAATGCAAAGGTTGCTACCTCCTAATTAGCCAATTTATTATATTTTTTAATTTCTTGTGAAGACTCATACATATATTTGATACATATACCATGTGTTTCATTAAGGGTGAAGAGGTACCATATCTCAGGAATGGACGGCCCAGGAGATTTGCGAAAATAATCCTGTTAAGGAAAGTGGCTGAAGGAAAATGCTGCACCATAGACTGTATATCTATATGTAGAGGAAGCTGATTTTCCAAAAACGACTTTTGTTTCAACAAAATGGTGTACTTTCCTATTATTCATGTTCATGTTTATTTACTCGAGATGTTCCCGAATCATTGAATTTTTTTGTTTGAAAACATATCTAATCGGAAATTCTTTGATGGCTTGGCAAGGGGGGCTGAAAATATAAATTTCCGTTTTTTCATACCCCATTCGTATCCCGGATGACTTTTCACTGGAAAGTTTTTCCATTAATGCCTTTCTTCCCAGATTATTTATATAATTATTCATATATTATTGTTGAAAACTTCAATTTAAAATTAACAGAACCAAATATATGAAAATCGTGGTTGGACAACATAGAAAACCAAATTATAATTATTTTTTTATTATTATTTTGAAAAGTTATTAACCGATTTTGATGATGCAGGAATCTTTCTTTTATTGATAGCTTGGATGAGTTCCTTCGCCAGGAAAATCGGACAAGGTTTTCCAGGATATTTTGAGTTTTCTTTAAAAAAAAATTTTTTTACCGAAAATTACAAAGGTATTTTCAGGAAATTTTGTGAATATGTTGCCTTGGGAAAGGCCTTACTATGTACAAAAATTCAACTTTCTAGGTTAATAGAAAATTGAGTCATTCAAATTTGAAGCATTTAATGAAAATTCGCTACCATAACGCACTTGCTGCGTACCGAACTTTTAGTGAATTTTCATAGAAAAAATTCACTATCGGGGAGATCCCAACTTTTGAATTTTGAAAAGATTTCTTTGAATGAGCGCGATCTAGGACCCCTCACACCCATATCCGGGGTCAGTTTCAATTTTTATATGTTTATATTACATATATATATATATATATATATATATATATATATATATATATATATATATATATATATATATATATATATATATATATATATATATATATATATATATATATATATATATATATATATATATATATATATATATATATATATATATATATATATATATATATATATATATATATTTGTATGTATGTATGTATGTATCACACTGATAACTCAAAAAATGATGGACCGATTTTGATAAAATTAAGCACCTTCCTTTTGTAAATGGCTTGGATAAGTTCGTTAGCTAGGAAAATCGAACCTGGTTTTCCTGGAAAATTTTGGGTTTTCTTTCGGAAAAAAATGTTATTTCAAAAAATAGAAAAGCTATGGTAAGCAAATTTGATACATAAGTTTACGATATTAAAAAGAAATTATATAGCAAAATGTATATTTCTATGTTAAAAAAAAGTTATAAAAAAATATTTCGTGCCAGATCGTTTCTATGAAAATTTACTACCATGATGCATTTGCTGCGTCCAGATTTTTTATTAAACTTTTTACTTTATACTTCATTTTTGATTATTTTGGGTTAACTTGCAATTAATTTCCCATAGTTGGCAACTATGACAATTGTGACTTATGACATATTTGACATTGACATGTTTACATTTAAATTTTATATAATATTAATAATATTAACCTTAACCTCCAAGTTTATATAATGTTTTGAAAAGTTTTGTAGTTTTTAAACAGTTATTGAGTTAAAATGACTCAAAAGAGGAAGAAGATTGTATTTTTGGGATTGGCAGTTCACATTTTACTGTTAATCGCCGCTGCAGATGTATATTTTTCAAGTCCTTTGGATCATGGAATGAAATCAGTCAAATGTTCATTGAAGCCACCTGCTGAAAGGATAGTATTCATCGTAGCCGATGGTTTAAGAGCCAATGCTATATTCGAAACTGATAACGAATTAATACCATTTTTAAGAAAGGTTTGTCGGAACCGTGGTTCTTGGGGTATCGCTCACACTCGAGTACCAACTGAATCCCGCCCAGGTCATGTAGCAATGTTAGCTGGTATTTATGAAGACCCTAGTGCCGTATTTAAAGGTTGGAAAGCAAACCCAGTGGATTTTGATCATACTATTCAACAAAGTAACAATGCTTGGTGCTGGGGAAGCCCAGATATTGTAAATTTGTTTGTAAGAGACCATCTGTCTCATGTAAAGGTAGATGCATATGGCTCAGATATGGAGGATTTTGGTAAAAGCAATACTAGTGCGCTCGATGCCTGGGTGTTTGATAAAGTTACAAGTTTTCTTAATGATCATCACAATGTGCCTCATCTTCATGACTCTGGTAACTTCTTTTTTCTTCATTTACTGGGTATTGATACTGCAGGTCATGGTTTCAAACCAAAATCAAAGGAATATACATATAATATTAAAATGGTAGATTTTAATGTTGAAAAAATTGAGCAACTATTTAAAGATGTTTTCCCTGATGATAAAACAGTCTTTATTTTTACTGCTGATCATGGAATGACAGACTGGGGTTCTCATGGGGCCGGCTCTGATGATGAAACTAAAGTACCATTTATTATTTGGGGTCCAGGAATAAAACAGTATGCCTTTCCACTTGATGTTAAGCAAATTGATACCGCCCCATTGATGGCATGCCTGTTGGGTATCAATATACCCATAAACTCTCTTGGAACATTGCCATATCAGTATCTTAATATTGCTGAAGATGTTTTAGCTGAGATGATTAAAGCTAACATAAAGCAGCTTATGGAAATACTTGTTGTGAAGGCAAGTAAAATTCATAAGGCTTTCTTCCGAGCATTTGCTCATAAAATGTCACTTGAGTATGTTTTTGCTGAACTTGATAAATTAGAAAGTATAAACATAGGAGCTGACTTTGATAAATTTCTACAAGATAGCCATGACCTTATAAATCTTGTCTTGGAGGGCATTGATTATTACCACAATTACTTTAAACCCATAGTGTTAATATCAGTGTCCATTGGTTTCTGTGGTTGGCTGATGTATTTGTTATGTATGATGTTAAGTGATAGTAGTACGGCTGTTAACCAGAAAATGTATTTTAACAGTGTGAAGCTGACTTTCGTAGTTACATTTTTATTTATTTTTCAAATTTTTATAATTTATTTGCAGTCACTTCCATATTTGTATTGTTTATATTTTTCTTTTCCTTTGTTGATGTGGTATTTGCTGAGATTGGAGGCTAAAAAAGTAATAACTGTTTTCTCGCTATTTAGATCTGTCCCAATACTTTCTTTGTTTAAATACGCTTTGATGAGTTACACCACCCTAAGTATTTTCATGTGGAGTTTTAGAAACAATGCATGGTTGAGTCTTGCTGTAATTCTCCAATCTTGTTGGATATTCTTTTCATCAAGGTTTCAAAATTTTTCAAATGAAAGTAATTTGTCTTATGTAAGAAACTTTTGGTTAGTTGCTAATACAGTTTTAGCTTTGCTTCCTGTTATCCCAAAATCATCATATTTGAGTAACATACTATTTTTGTTTGGTTCATTTCTTTGGTGTTATTTAAACTTTAAATTTATAAATAAAATAAAATGTCAATATAGTTTAAATAGACTACAACTATATACTTTAAATATACAGTTTGTGGTATACCTGTGTGCATTTTTTTGGACTGGTGTGATTGAGTATGGGATAATTACAAGTAATTCATCTTTCAAGTTAGTTTCATGGATTTTGTTTATATTGCCAGTTATTTTAATTCCATTTACTGCCACTTTTGTTGTGCTAAGGTTCACAGCCATCATTTTTGCATTTGCACCATTTTATCTGATGATGTCAACAAGTTATGAGAGTATATTTATGGCCGTTTATGTTATTGTACTTTATTCCTGGATTAAAATGGAACCATATTTAATGCAAGATCAGTTTCACAATGAAAATTTTATCTATGACACTAAATATGATTATCCGTTAAAAATGCAAGACAAAAGAAGTTTAAATTTAGATGATATGAGAAGAGGCTTCCAGTATATGTGCTTCATTCTTGTGGGGTTTTTTGGTTTCGGGAACTTAGCTAGTTTAAATTCCTTTGATCCAATGTGGACAAAATGTTTCGTTACAGTTTTTAGCCCGTTCACTATGACTGGTTTAATATTATTTAAAATGTGTGTGCCTTTTATTTACTCAACTTGTGCGTTTAGAGCTATTGCAGTGTTGACAAGAACAAATCTAGAAGTGATTTTTAGTATAATTTTATTTATATCGGACACTATGTTAATTCATTTCTTGTATTCAATAAGAAATGTAGGTTCTTGGTTGGAAATTGGAACTACCATTTCTTATTTTGTTGTCATGGAAGCATTTATACTTATAATTTTGGTTTTGTATGGAGTTGCACATTTTCTTACCACTTATTGTTATGATATCAAAGCAGTTAAAAAATTTAGAAATGAACTATAGAAGCACAGTATTATTTTCAACCAGTCTGTGATTGTTTTCAGCATTTTTTATTTTATTTTTTTACTATAATGTAAGCATTTAACTATAAGATATGTTTTTTTTTATTATTCAAAGAAAAATTGGTGCCTCAACATTAATTGTCATTGGCACATACAATATTTAATGGGGCAATAAATTATTTAACAAATATTTGTAAACCTTATTTCTAATTAACAGTAACTATAAAAAAGTGACTAATATCAAAAATAAATTAAAGCTTATTATAAAGTCCAGATGATTTCAAAAAACCAATGACACGCTCTGTTTAATTTTTTAAGCTGTAGAACTTCCGTAGTTATCGAACTAGGCATATTGCTAAATTTCCTTGCTTGTTCATAGTCTTTGCAGTTGAATAAGAAATGTGACACTGATAGTTGTACACAGCACTGACTACATGTAGGGGGTGGTGTTCCTTCTAGAAGATGTTGGTGTGTCATCTTTGTGTGTCCTAATCTTAGTCTTCTGACAAGGACGCTGTCTTTACGTTTTATTTTAAATTGTAACTTACTTTTTGTAATTACTGGTTGAAACAAATGTAATTTGGTATTTTTTGTTGACCAAAAATCCTGCCAGTTAATAAAAGTTAGACGTCTGTAAGCAGCGATGAGATCATAACACATATTGAATTTTATTTTTGTTCCGCTTTTTATAGCTGTTTTAGCCTCTGAATCTGCTGTCTCATTGCCTTGAATACCGATATGCGATGGTACCCATAAAAATAAGACAGAAGTGTTGCTTATCATTTCCAAACTTGATAACATTTCTTTTATTTTGTGAACAAGGATGTTATCTCTGTTCTTGATTTCGTAAGTGCCTGAAGGGATGACAGTGAATCTGTGCAAATAAAATATTTTGGTACTAGGTTTTCTTTGTAATAAAGTATTGTGAGAGATTGAAGAAGAGCGAATAGTTCCCTGGTAAAAATACTAGTAGATTTAGGTAATCTAAATTTGTGATATTTTCTGTCTTCTATGACTGAACATCCAACTCCGTCTTCATTTTTTGATGCATCTTTGTTTTGCAAAATTTGGTGAAGCTTAATTTTTTTTTTCACCAGTAAACATTATTTATTATGTTGTGTATAGAGGGATTCAAATAGCTAATAGTTTTAAAAGTGCTAAAGCTGTGCAACACAATTTTATGGATCTAAAATAAGTGTTTAATTTAGAAACGTGGAAACACCTTAAAAAAAAGCGCTAAAAAGACAAAAATAATTTAATGGGTTGTAAGTATACGAGTACATATTAATATTTTGATCAATTTTAACTGACCCTAAATATAGGGGCTCTAATTCACGCTTATTAGATGAAATTTTTTGAAAGTTTCACCATGGTGACCTCTATTGGTGAATTTACTTAACAAAAATTCATTAAAAAGGTTATGAAAATGCGATACTATAACGTACTATGTGAAGACTGGAACCTGTGATGAGCACTGATAAGTACACTTTGAGAACCCAAATCGCCACAACACATCTTTTAAAGACCTTACTATTATTTCACTGACCACGTTAGCCTCATCAGAGGATGAAACAATTCTTTTTTTTTATCCTCTGGTGAGGCTAACGTGATTAGCGAAACGATCATAAGGTCTTTAAAATATGTATTGTGCTGATTTGGATTCTCCAAGTGTACTTACCATAACTTACTTGCTGTGACCAAACGTTTACTGCTGGTTATATATGGTTATATATATATATATATATATATATATATATATATATATATATATATATATATATATATATTTATGTATGTATGTAGGTATATATGTATGTATTTATGTATGTATTTGTCAATTTATTGGATGAAGAGAGAGTTTTTCAAATTTATTTTGTTAAATAAAAAATATATTATGTAAAATTACAAACTCTTATTTGAGTTGATGTGTAGATTGTATTATAGACTCAGCTTTTAAGAGTACGAACACTCAACAAATCCCTTTTATTTTATGGAACCCTACATTTACTGGTAAAAAATAAGACACTGCAATTTAACATAAGAGTAAAAAGCCTTTAGTCGGAATATTTTCAACAAAGTTAATAAAGTTAATGTAATGAATAAAACTATTTCACTGTTTTATTAATAATCATTTTAAAGTTCGGTACACTCATGTTTTCCTTTTAGAAGGGTTGGTTTACATGGAGGAGCATCTGTGCGTTGGTTTGACAGTGAACTGAAAGAAAAAATACAAGAACTTTCTAATATCCTACTGATTTTTGATGTGACTAAGGATACTAGGGATTTTGAAGCTTATAAGGTGGTCAGGAAAAAATACAGAAAGAAAATAGTTGAAAAAAGGAAACTCAGCTACGATAGCTATATATTGAGTTCGAGTAACAAAATCAGGACGGGCTGGCGCATAATTAATTTTGAATGCAACAGAGAAAATCGTTATTTGTCGCCTACTACAATTACGGCCACTGATTTCTATGATATCTTTAGTGGCATAGTGGACAGGATTGTCAACTCCCTGCCCCCTTCTGATGTGGATTTCACATAGTTTTTGAATTGCGTTCCTAAACCTCAATGCTGTTTTGAGCTGGGGCTTGTTTCTGGGGGGCAAGTACTTAAGGCGATACTAAGATTGAGTGTTTCAAGCCGCACAGATGTATATGATGTTAATAGCAAGTTGATAAAGTGCTCAACGGATTATCTTGTTGAGCCATTAACACTATTGTTGAATGCTTCTTTTGAGAGGGGTATTTTTCCCGAGGTTTTTAAATATTCAAAGTCAATTCCCCTACATAAGAAGGGAGACCTTAATGAGCTGGATAATTACAGGTCTTTGGCAATTGTGTCCATGTTTACTAAGGTGATGGAGATCATTATCAAGGACAGGCTTGCTGATTACTTTGAGAGAAATTCCTTACTCAATCCTAACCAGTTTGGTTTTCGTTGCGGTCGTTCTGCAACCCACACTGTGCTGAGAGGGTGGTTGAGGACTTGGTGGATGGCCTTGAGAGACGAAAGCATTCAGCTGTGCTGTTGTGCGTTCTCTCGAAGGCTTTTGACTGCGTGTCTCACTCAATACTGTTGAGGAAGTTGGAGTTTCGGGGGATGCTATTAGGTTTTTTGAGTCGTATCTTAGTCACAGGCGGCGGGCTGTTCTGATGGCGAATGGGGGAAGCACGGAATTTAGGTTGGTTGGGCATGGTGTACCCCACGGTTCGGTTTTGTCACCACTTGTATTTATTATTTACATTAATGATCTGTATTACTACATGATGCCATTTAAGACTATTTGCTATGCCGACGACACCACTAGTTCGCACAGATACACTATCGATATGACTGACTCAATTGGAGAGGCGACGTGTTCGGCTGAGCTGTGGTTCACTAGTAACAAACTCAAACTCAACTCTGATAAGACATAACAGCTTATTGTTTCTTCAAATCATAACATAGCAGGTGATGAACCGGTGGGATTGTTGGGTCTGACTTTGGATGGTGACCTGAATTGGGTGCCTCACGTTAAGCAATTAGGAAAAAAAACTTTCTGCTACTTTATATGTGTTACGTAGATTGAAGCCTCTAGTGAGCCCATATGTGTTGAGGGTGGCATATTTTTCATTGTTTAACTCTAGATTGAGTTACAGTGTTATTTTATGGGGTAACTCTACCCACTCCAAAGCCATTTTTAGACTTCAGAAGCAGGCTATCCGGCTGTTGGAGGGTGTTGGTCCCAGGGAGCATTGTCAGCCTCTATTTGTGAAGCATGGGATAATGCCTCTTCCTTCGATGTATATCTATGCCACCCTTCTGAGGGTATATGAGACAGCAGGTAATTATTTTTTGCGGAGTGATATTCACACATATAACACACGAAATGCCAGTCTACTATCGGTTCCACGTTGTCCTCTAGCTATGTCTTCCAGAAATTCGGTGGAAGTGGATCTATATAATCGTTTACCAGGGAAGATTAGGGCCGTTAACTTGGAAACCTTCAAGTATATGATAAAGTCATTTATTCTGCAGCACTGTTTTTACTCCATCGACGAATATACTAATGTGGCTATGCCAGTGGTCTGATCTGGACTGATGTGTTTTTTTTTTACTGTGCTATGACTGCTGGTTAATTGTGTTTTGTTGTTAGGATAGGTTAATTTTAGGCGTTTTGAATTTGTATTGACATGACTGCTTTTAACTTGTACACTGACTTGCTGTAAACATAAACTAATTATGTAACATGGCCAATATATTATCTATCTATGTATGACAGTTGTATACACATATTTGGAGCAGCATCCAATCTCGACCTAAACGATATGTTGTGACAAAATGGAGCAAAGTTAAGCTAACCTTTTTGGTAGGGTATTCACTTCTAACACTAACTTAAAACTCATTCAATGACACTGACTAAAATATGTATTTTAATGCAGATAAACTCTGAAGATCTGTGTGGTTCATATTCCAGGACGGTTAGTGTTGCAGGTTGACCTCTAATGATGAATGGAGTTTGTACCCACTCAATGTCAATATCAGGATCCGGAAAATAATCTGACAAAGATATCAGGAAGCTTACCAAACGTCCAGTGATGACATTTCGAATTTAATTTGGTAATTCCAACACGTTTTCTTGCAGAAAATTATCTAAAGCAGAAAACATTCAATATTGTTTTATTATTTTTCTTAAACACTGTCTTTCGCAACAAATACAGCAGGGTAGGCTAATTTGATAGGCCATTGCTCATCAGGCAATACTTCAAAAAGGGTTGCAGATGCACACATTTTTGCCCCATTTAGAAATCCTTCAGCTCGTCCCGAAGTTCATATAATCTGGTTAAAGCTTTGCCTCTAGAAATCCATCGAATTTCATTGTGAAGAAGTGATTCATACTCACTCACTACACATTTCTGCACACACTTTTTTGAATAATCTTAACTGAAGGGGGCGATTTTTGATGTAGTTAAGGATCTTCACAGCTTCATCAAGCACTTTATTCAAATCAAATGGCATTTTTTTTTACTACAAGAGCATAACAATGCAAAATGCAATGACTGTCGTTACACCCCAGCACGATATTTTTAATTTTTGATACAGCACCATACATTTTTCATACCACTGCTGCGGCCCCACCGTCACATATGTCAATACATTTTTTCCAATCAATGTTATGTTTATTCATGCAACAATCTTTGACTTTGAATATTTCGTCCCCAGTTGTATTGGTTACCAAAGGCGTGCAGAATAGCAAATATTCTTCGATAGATGTATCGAAGGTATACCTCACAAATACAAGTAATATTGATAGACCAGCAACATCTATACTCTGCTGAGCAGCTCCCTGCGCACTCATCGGCGACAGCAGATGCAGTATTTTAAACGCGTTCTACTTCATTGAAAATAGTCGTCATAATTTCTATCAATTCTGATTTGTTAATGTTCAAAAAAATTGATGTTACGAAGCTTCGATAATTTTTGCGTAAATATTAAGATCGTGACTACAGTAAACCATTATTCAACTTCATTTGAACATTTTTTATGGTTTTTTTTAATACTTTTTTTGGGAGAAAGGTGATTTAGCTTATTTGGGTTTGAGGAAGCTTAGTTTTATAACTGATTCGCCAAATCCTGCTGGCTTTTTCACGGAACCCACTTTAGGATCCGCGGTTATAGACAATGTCGTCAATGCCGATCTCGTACTCGTGTCGCTGTATATAAACATGTGTATAAAGTATATTGAATGAATCTGGGACAAATGACGGTTTCAGTACATTGACATGACGTGTCGTCCTGTAAAGTGTGTTTATACAGGACATCATGTCAATGAGACCAGCAGGCTGTCAGGAGACAAATAACGAAAAGCCTAATTTTTAAAGCGACAGTTTATACGCAACATAATGTGAAAGTGCTGTCAATTTCTAATAGTATGTTTGGTTAAAAATGCTCGATTTTGGCTGAAAATGAAATGTTTATGATTGCAGTTACCTTAAATGATTAAGATAAAAAGAAAAGAAGATGGCGCTGTCATCCTAGTGGCTAAGTAGAGAAGAAGGAGAATTTCGTACCATCTCTTAAACAGCTTCTCTATGATGAAAAATTTTATACTAATTTTATAATGTCCAGACGATGCCTTGCAAAATTAACAAGATAATTTGTTTTAGCTTTGGTCGATGCTAATTGTAATTTGATTTTTGTTGATATTGGTTCATATGGTAGAAACCATGCTTGAGGATTTTCCACAAGTTCAAAATTAGGAAAAGGATTAGAACAGAATCAGCACAATAACGCACCTGATTAACCTTTTGCCTTGAACACCCAATGCTGCGCCACACAATAATTGGTGATTCTTTTTTCCCATAAAGACAATTCATTATGACCATATCTTTTTCACAATATAAGTGAGGATTGCAGAATTTTTAATTGTCATTTGTCACAGGCTCAGCATGTAGTTAAAAATGTGTTTGGTATAGAAATAACACTAATCTTTATTAATAGAGGCATATTCCCTAGTAACTGGAAAACTGCTCGAGTACAACCCGTCCCCAAGAAAGGATCCAAAGCGCTTCCTAGCAACTACATGCCTATTTCTCTCCTTTCAGTCATCTCTAAAGTGATGGAAAAGTATATAAACACGGAATGACTAAAATTTCTTGAAAAACACAGTCTAATCCACGACAGGCAGTATGGATTCCATCAGCGTAGATCAACTGCCGACCTCCTTTCCTTTGTCACCCATTCTTGGAACAAGTCTATGGAACTACACAGTGAATCCCAGATTGTCGCTCTAGACATATCCAAAGCCTTCGACCAGGTCTGGCACGCAGCGCTGCCTAATAAATTTCCGGCCTATGGCCTACCACCAAAACTCTGTACCTGGACAGCAAACTTCCTCTCCAAGGGGAGCATTTCTGTTGTTGTAATGCAGGAGTTCTTCAAGGTTCAGCTTTAGCCCCTACTTTGTTTCTTCTCCACATCAATGACCTCCTCTCTAGCACATCCAACCCAGTTCACAGTTACACGGACGACAGCACCCTCCACTCAAATATACAATATTCTAAGCCTGTCTCTTTGGCCCAACTAGATGAGGATCGCAGACACATGGAGGGTTCTGTCTCCGTGGATCTCAAAAAATATTAGACTGGGGAAGTAGAAATCTTGCACAATTCAACCCCACCAAATCTCAGTCTTGCTTTCTTTCTCATAAAAGATACACCAGCCCTAGAACCATCACAATGAACAACCAAGTTATTCAAAGTAATGAGTCCTTTTCACTTGTTGGCATTTCTGTGGATTGAAATCTCAATTGGCACCAACATGTCACATCAATTGCAGAAGCAGCTGCTAAGAAATTAGGTTTCCTCTTCCGGGCTCGCAAATACTTTTCACCATCTAATCTCTATACATTATATACTTCACAAATAAGGCCAAACCTCGAATACTGCTCCCACATCTGGGGTGCTTCTGCCGCTTCTACACTCGCTATCCTGGACTCCATTCAGAAGAGAGCTATATGTCTCATTGGTGACCCTACCTTGACCCAAAGGCTGCCATCTCTTGCCCACCGACGTGCTGTTGGTGACCTCTCTCTCTTTTATAGATATCTGCACGGGCACTCCTCAGAGGAGCTTTCTTCCATAGTTCCTCCACCTGCTGCCCCCAACAGATCTACCAGGGGAACAGAGCGAATGCACCCTTTTACTGTCTAGGTCACCAGACATAGAACATCTTGTTCTGCCCGCTCTTTTGTCCCGAGGACTTCCAAGTTGTGGAATTCCTTGCCGGCGCATGTTTTTCCTTCTCCTCTGAACCTCCAAACCTTCAAGTCCAGAATTAACAAGTTGCCTCTTTCCTCCTTGTCGACACCCACGGTACGATAGTATTTAGGCTGTACGCCCTCGTGGTGTGTTGTTGAAATAAAAAATAAAAAAAGTTAATGCTACAGTACAGCTCTTCAAACCAGCAGAGTCATCCACATACATTAATTTTTGCGTTTATGCACTGTTGCCACTCCTTTCCTTTATGTCTATTAAATTAAAAAATACGGTATTATGAATTATGAAACAATTTAAAAGTTCACCACTTCATTACTTCTCCTCATAAAAATAGTATTGATACAGCAAGTGCATTATGGTAACGAATAAGATTTTGTCTTAATTGGAAAACTGCATTTGAAAAAAAAATGATGCAGCAAATGTGTTTGGTAATGAAAAATATATCAGTTTTATGGCAGCGACCTATATATACTTCACTACTGTATGTTTACCTCATTACCCCCCTTCATAAAAAATATTGCTGCAGCAAGTGCGATATGGTAATGAATAAGGTATTAATATTTATTATGGAAGAAATACTGACACAGCAAGTGCGTTGTGATAATGTATATTAAATTGTTGTTTTATGCATACTTCATTACTCCCCTACATACTAGGGCTGGGAATCGAATACGAATAGTTCGAGTATTCGAATACGAATTATTTCAACGAGAGTGTATTCGAATATATTCGAATATTTGAAATATATATATATATATATATATATATATATATATATATATATATATATATATATATATATATATATATATATTATGGCTGGGAATGATCCCCAGAAGATTCTTAGAAAAGCACTCACCGCAGGGAGCACTAGGAGAAAAAAGTAGATCCTTCTAATAAGTGATTATGAATAATTTGTTAGCTTTGCACTGTATAGGCTCACTTTGTTTGGTTTCAACTAAATATTTCTAACAACTATATAAATTTGTCGAGTATTTTTATGAATCTTTCCGTTTCTTTACGCCTTCATGAGCCAATAAAAATCTTCAGAGAAACAGCATATGTCGGATTACTCAGCGGAAGGTGTCGTAACACATTTTGAAACTTTGAATTGTAGGGCGCTTTTATCGAGTTGAAAGCGATAAGTTATTGGGTTTCCAGATTGAGGTATAGTTTGTTTAAAGTTAGTTGAAAACACTTGAGTAAGTCAAAAGCTGTATTTGTGCTTCAACTCATAGACGGCGCATAGAAGTTCATAAACACCAAAATGTAATCAAAATATGATGATAAAGTTATTGTATTGTATGTTGTAACAAATCGACTGGTGGTTATCCATATCGCATTCGAAGTATGCAATAAAAACAAACATGAATTTACCCTTTAACACATAGAGGATCATAAATACGAAAATAGAAATGCAAGAGATTCTTAGATATACTAACAGCACGGCAATGATTACAAGTTTGTCTTGCAACCTACATTATAATCTAATATGCCAACATTATAATCGTCATTAATTTTTCTAAAATAAACAATGAAAAATTTCCGGAATTATTTGTAAGTTAAGAATTAAAAAGCTAATTTTCTAGGAAGCAGAGGCAGTTTCAAATAAAGATAACGAGACACATTCATGGGCTTAGGGGAGTGTTTTTTACTACTCTGCGAATACTCGACGAATATTCAAATACTCCACGAATTTTCGAATACTCCAATAATTCGAATAGTCGTGAAGCTTTCGGAACGAATATTCGAATACACAAACGGATAAATTCCCAGCACTGCTACATACAAGGATGAAGAAATACATGATACATCTTATCTTATTAAGTCAGTAAAAAGAAGGAACTGGCAACAGCATGTAAACTCGTATGTAGAAATTCAAGTGCCTGAGAATTTTGTTGGTTGGGTGAGCGGAAATGTGGGATTACTACTCACTCAACTAAACTAAATACATGGAACTATACGAAATGTAAAAGAAAACAAATTTTTATGCACCAGATATTAAAAAAGTTTCCGTCTAAAGGACCCTAATGCATAACTACTCTTTAATTCGTTAAGCAAGTTATTAAACCCACTCATGCCCCTAATGAACAAGGGCTTCACTGAACTCCCTGCACAAGTTACATATATGAAAATTGCCAACACATCTTGTGTTATGTTGATGAATGTCTCTGTTGTTGAGTCAAAAGTTCAGAATATTTAATAGAAGAATTAAATGCAAGCCGAAGATTTCTGACTATATAGTGTAGACAACACATACATTGCATAATTTTATGAGGTAAGACAGTGCTCCAAATATAACCAGTCAAAAATGTTCAAATACAACAAACTCGTTCCCAAATTTGCCTTCATAAGGCTTACAATCATCACACTATGACCTTGCTGTACATAATCAATTCAAGTATTTCTTTAGTTCAGCAAGAGAGATGATTGGCAAGATGAATTATGAATAATGTGTTTTTATCAATTTATAATTTTTGGCTGAAATCAAGTAACTACAGACCATCATTTTCATTTCATTTGAGTTCTATTGCAATTTTCAGCCACAACTGCATCTAGAATTTAGTGTTGATATTCCTTTCGCTTGCTTAGTCATATAAAGGACAGTTTAAACGAAAAATTTATAGTAATTTTCTTCATTCATGTTTATTATTATAGTGAAAACAGAAAAATCAGTATTATACAAAGGACACTGGAATCTGGTCCGTTTCGACGTCTATCTACCGTCTATATATGCGACAGCGTCACTTCGACGACATGTTAACGTGAACGAAAAAATATTCTCGTCGGCGATATTTTGACGTCTTCCGTGCTGTTGTTTATAAACGCGTGTACTTACTAAGGAGTTTCTACAAGTACACTTGGAGAACACAAATCACCACATTGTGGTGATTTAAGTTCTCCAAGTGTGCTTATCAGTGTTCATCACAGGTTCCAATCTTCACTTATAAGGAATTCTTGCATGTAATATGACCTAAATACAGTGTATTTGCCTGATTTCTCTGCTGATGAAATGGCGAAGTCATGCCTCAAATTAAAAAACAAACTAACAATTGGCCCCGACCTCATTCCACCCTTATTCGTTAAAGATTGTGCTAGTGTCCATGAAAGACCTCTCAGTTTCATATTTAACTTAGCGCTGAACACAGGCCTTTACCGATGTTTGGAAGATATCGGAGGTTATTTCCATCTTCTATGCAATTTTGCTAAGGTATTCGAAATCTACCCATCTGTCAAAAACATGATTTCGCCATGTCAGCATGTCTTCATGAAAAAGAGGTCTATTGTCTCCAATCTATCTTGCATCACACAGTTTATTGCTAATACGCTGATAGGCAGGGTGGTCACGTAGACGTAGTTTATATGGACTTGGTCAAGGCATTTGATCGAATTGATCCTATTATGGTGTTACTTGATAACCTTGAATCTGCAGGTTTCTCTGGCTATCTCTGAGTCTTTTTCAGACCCTATTTGGATAGCAGGCTGGCAAAATTTTGTCTCCTTGGTGGTTTTGATTCCATTTGTTATTACACAACTTCAGGGCCATCAGTGATCCCACCTCAGGCCTTTAACCTTCTTACTTTTCATAAACGACCTGAGCTTTTGCGGGCCAGTATCTTTTTGCTGACGATCCTAAATCTTATTCTTCTAGAAGTGGAGGTGATGATTGTGTAGAGCTTCAATGTGCAATGGATAGAGTTAATGAATGGTGTGTTGATAATAGGTTGTACCTGAATTTGTCAAAGTGTAAGGTGGTCTCATATTCAAAGAGAATATCTTGCACCGAATATCATTACAATACTGATGCCTCGTTAATCCCTAGATCTAGCAGCACAAAAGATCTAGGCATTACCTTTGACAACAAATTACCTCTCTAGTTAGTGTAAGTTACGTAATGAAATGGCGCTTAAAACCTATTATTTTGTACACTTGTAAGTATGAGGCTCGAATATGGAGCACCAATTTTTTTTTCCATATTATACTTCTTAAAAGTGTTGCCTTGAGTCAGTCCAGAGCAGGTTTCTGAAATTTTTTAGATATAAAGTTGAAGGGGAATATCTTCCTTGTGGATTTGATCATTTGATACTGTTTCAGGTGCGCAGCGTTTATAGTCTTGAGTCTCGTAGAAAAGTTGCTTCTATAAGGTTCACTCATAAGCTTTTAAATAATTTGCTAGATTGCTCAGAACTGCTTGGACAGATTACATTTTATGTACCAAGAATAAATTCGAGAAGTTGTGATACTTTCTACCTTCCAACTAAAAGTCTGTGTTTGATAATATTAAAATTAAAACCATCCCAGCATGCAACACACACACACACACACACACACACACACCTTCCAACTAGCAGAACAAATCTGCGTATAAGATCGCCACCTATTGATAACACTGTTGGCAATATGACTCCATAAGTAACATTAGCGACCTTAATTACCTAAGTATAAATGAGGTTATTATGGTCATACATACCAGTTTTTGTTTGTAGTCCTTTAGTTTTACTTATGACAATGATACAATGATTCTGTCCGTAGTCCTTTAAGTTTTGAAAATAAATGCTAATTGGTGACTGTACTAATGCAAAAAACTTTGTCAATTTCTTTGTCCTTTAATTAGGTGTAAGCCTGTTGGGCAATAGTGAGATAAATAAATACACAAATATGTTAACATTAACGTCTTGGTTGACTTGGCCAATCGTAGAACAATTTACATGGTCTAAATCATCCTTGTTAAGTAACAGAAGAGTTTAATATGTAACGTCAATCTTTTTTGCAGTTTGCAAAAACTCCCTAATGAATCTGACAAAAATGATAGTATTGATGACATGACGTACCATCTCATATTATAAATACATACACCTATTTCAAAAGGATGATTCCTAAAAGTCAAGATCAACGTCTTCCATTTCATGGCCATGTTTCTCAAAGACAATTTTTATAATCATTTATATGATAACTTGATATTATTGTTTATTAGTAAATTTTCTTTATAAAATTCACTAATGGAGATCCCGACTTTCGAATTTTGAACACATTTTTTCAAATGAGCGTTAATTAGGCCCCCTAGAACTCATATCCGGGGTCAGTTTATATTTTTATATGTTTGTTTATATATATATATATATATATATATATATATATATATATATATATATATATATATATATATATATATATATATATATATATATATTTACATATATGTGTGTGTGTGTATCACACTGATAACTTAAAAAATAATGACCCGATTTTGATTAAATTTGGTGAGTGCCTTCTTTTTGTAAATGGCTTAGATAAATTGGTTAGCCAGGAAAATCCAACAAGGTTTTGTGGGAAAATTTTGGGTTTTCTTTAGAAAAAAAAACCATATCTCTGAAAATTAACAAGCTATGGTAACCAAATTTGGCACGCTGGTTCCTGTCATAAAGGGTACACTTTGTACCAAAACTCGGATCTCTGGTTAAAAGACAAAGAAATTACAAGCCTCTGATTAATAAAAAAGTTGAAACGTCAAAATTGATAATTCTGGTAGCCGTACATTAGTACCCATTAGTGCTTTTGTGAGTTAAAATACGGCTTGAAATGACTAACAAGCTCCTAGATCTCTGTCTCACCCGTCATTTCCTTCATTTCGTTAAAATATGAGAAAAGAATCCATTTTAAACAAAATTGTATGGTGTACATAATCAATACGTTAGAGAATTAATATACTAGTGTATACCTGTTAGTAGATAGATCTCTTATGTCGTCAATAGCCGAGCGGTGACGGAAGTAGGGTAGATTTCACAATGGACTCCTATAGCACACGTTCTAATCCCAGTTAGTGAAATCACTTTATTTTTAATCTTTTATCTCATTTTACGGTTATTTGATCTGATTGTGTAATTCCGATGAATTTTTTAGCGAGTTTTTGTGTGACAAATTCAATTAGGATGAGATGAAAACTTTTAAGACATAATTCAATTTGAATAGCACGCATCTGATTGTTTGTTATTGCCCTAACTTAGTGAAACCGTTGTGCTTGTTCTTTTTTGCAACCGATTTCAATTTTTACTGGACGCAGCAAGTGTGTTATTGTAGCGAATTATAATTAAAGTTTCAAATTTCAGTAGCCCAGTTTGCTATTAACCTAACGTTTGTTGGCCAGGAGCCAGTTTTTTCGGGAATATTTTAACTTTATTTTCCGAAAATTTTTGTACATTTTCAAAGAATAAAGTCATTTTGATGAAATATGGTACATTGTTGCTACTATATATAGGTTATACTGGTAACCAAATTGCATGCGTGCTTTCTTTCAAAAAAAGACATACTTGTTATTAAAAAACACATTTATGAAAATTTACTACCATAACGCAGTTGCTGCGTCCATACTTTTTTAATTTCTTTTTTTTTTTTAGTCTTACTGAATTCACGAGCTCCGACGTCTCAAAAACTGTTGACCTGGTCAAAACCATGATCACTGTAAAAGAACCCAAACATGACAGTGAAATAATTACTGTCGAAGATTTGGTTAATAATATAGAAGATATGGATACTGAAAGTATTCACAATGACATGGTTACAGATGAAGTAGCTACACAAGGCAGATGGAGGAGAATAGGTAATATTCTTATTTAATAAATTATGTTAGCTGGCGACTCTAGAGCTAGTAGGTATAAAACAAGCTTTTCTTTACATCTCTTCAGTTAAACAAGATTTCATGTTTTTTCTAAAGGTTTTCTTTTATTTTAGTACAGAAAATTAACAAGTATTTTGTTATATACAGTGTATCCCCAAATCGATGCATAAATAGGTGAAAAAGTAAATAAAAAAGTTGAAACTTCATCTGCCGGTGTTTAGCCCCTTTTGGATAGAAACTAATTTGTGCCATAATTTTAGATTCGAAAAATCAAGTATGCCTTGAGAATTTACAAAAGCTTGTTTTTATCATCAGCAAAAAGCTTTTTCTGTAGGATATACCACAATTATAAGGAAAAGTTATTCAGAAATAAAACCTAAGTATGAATATTTCAAATTCCTAGGCTAACTTTGATATTTTGTGGTACATTTTTGTTGCTTTTCATGTTGAAGATATTGAAGAATTTAGTTAAGAAAAGTTGCACAGATTGATAAATTATGCAAGTGTAAAATTGCAACAATAACTTTTTATTCACAAACTGTTTCTTAGATGTTTTTTTTTTCCTTAGAGCTCGTCCGCGTCTTTGTCGCCCTGATAGTACGGCAGCCTTTGGCTTATTGTGCATGCCCTTTGTCTTTTCTACTCCACCTGTTCCAAAATCACTGTGCCTTGAACTAGTCTGCACAGCAATTGGTAGGGTGAAGTTTTATATTGCTCTGTCTCCGGTCTAGGCTGTCCATAGATCAGTTGTCTTTTGCGGTCCAGAGCTTTCCTGATTCCCCCCTCTCGCCGCAGAGTCTGCATGCCAGGTCCCCCTCGAACCGCCCCATTTTATGCAGGTGTTTCTTGACTGCCATGTGTCCCGTCAAGAGTCCTGTTATGTTCCAGAGTTGTCCTCTGCTAAGATTAAGCAGCTCCACAGCTCTCTTTGAACTGGGTTCCTCAATTACTGACTTCCCATGTCTGAGCCCTGGACAGTTTGCCCAGTACACCTTGTGTTCGTTACTGACATAGGACTTAATAGATCCCTGGCAGTGCTCTTCGTCACGCCCAGGACTGGTTCTGGTCCCATAAATGGTTCTGCTGGCCCTCTCTTCGCGAGACTGTCAGCTTCTTCATTGCCTTTGACCCCCGAGTAGGTTTTTAGGTTTGATTGTGAGTGGGCCATACAGGTCCTCCCACCGCGACCATAAGGTCTATTGTGGCCCGACCCGCGAGTAGCGCGGCACCCAGATGAGGGTGACTTCATTCTGCCCAGCCAGGTCGCTCGTCTCGTCACGGCAATCACTTACCAGCCTGGAATTTACCTGTGGGCTACTTAGGGCCTTAAGGGCTGCCTGGCTGCCTGTGGCAATGAGAAACCGCTTGTTGGTGTAGCCCCTCCTCTTGTTCTCTCCCACACAGTGCAGGATAGCGTACATTTCGGCCTGAAAGACTGATGCATGAACTCTGAGGGGAAATATTCTGACTTACCTTCGGCCCTTCCGAATAAACGCCTGCCCCCGTCCCACGCTCTCTGCTGATTCCGTCCATAAACCAGACGAGCGCGTCCCGTGGTAGGCCCGACGCCTCCCTCCGCCATGCCTCGCGGCCGAGGATTTCCACTGTAAAATTGTTTTCCCTGTAGATTCGCGAGCTCGCGAAGTCTGACCTCATTTCAAGCATGGGCTCCTTCACGATCTCCTGAATTTTTCAGTGACCTGGGTTGATCTTCAGTCTATCATTGCAGGCTAGTCTGTATAGTCCTAGCCTGGCCTCCCTCATGATAACTAAGTGTAGGGGGGGCAGATCCAGCAACACCTCCATGGCGGCTGTTGTGGTTGAAGCCTTGGCCCCTGTGATGCCTAGGCAAGTCATCCTTTGGATCTTACCTAGTTTTTGTTTGGCACTAGGTTGTGTCACCTTAGGTCACCAGACCAATGCCGCGTATGTTAACGATGGTTTGATCACCCTTGTGTACAGCCAGTAGGCTATACTAGGTCTTAGTCCCCACGTTATACCATATAGCCGCCTAGTGACGGCTAGGGTCATAACTGCCTTACGCAGTATTTTTTCAACGACATTCCAGGTTAGCTTAGAGTCCAATAAGACCCCAAGATATTTTACCTCCCTGGCCATTGGGATGTTTCTACCGTATAGAGTGAGAGTTCTGTGGCTCTCCCACTTCCTCCTCCTCGTAAACGGTATGACGGTTGCTTTTTCTGGGCTCACCCCGAGCCCTTGGCCAACCGCCCACCTTTCCACCACTTTCAGTGCTGTCAGCATGCACTCCCCCACTGACTGTGTAACCTTCTTCGGGCTGTGATGACAATGTTGTCCGCATAGCCCTGTACCTCGTACCCCCCTCCCGAGAGTCTCCCTAGCAGGCTGTCCACGACTAGGTACCAAAGCAGGGGACACAACGCTCCCCTGCGGACACTGCGCCGCGACCCCCGCCATCAGAGTCCCTCCTGCGAGTGAGGTGAACACCGCCCTGTCCCTGAGCATGAAACCGATCCACCAGCAGCAGGTCTCTATTCCACGCTCCCTGACAGCTGCCAGTAACGATGCGAATGAGGTGTTGCTGAAGGCCCCCTCTAAGTCTAGGAAGGCCCCCAGCGCCACCTCCATGTTTTCCAGTGTATTCTCCAGTTTCAGCACCAAGTGGTGCAGTGCTGTTTCTGTTGAGACTCCTGCTCTGTATGCATATTGTCCGCAGTGTAGGGGATATGCTTTCAGTACACTGCCCCTAATGTGCCGGTCGACCAGTTTTTCCATTGTTTTTAGCAAGGACATGATACTTATTGGCCTCAGGGACTTTGCCTGGTCTGTTGGACGCCCAGGTTTAGGAATGAATACAACCCTGGCCAGTCTCCATGCCCTCGGAATATACCCCAGAGCCAGGCTGGCCCTCATAATGAGGGTAAGCGCCGGCGCCAGTATGTCTATACCCTGTTGGAGCATGATTGGCATTATTCCATCGAATCCAGGGGATTTTATTGACTTGAAGCTGTTAATGTCCTATCTGATTTTGCTCCAAATAACCACCTCTTTAGCGACTGTCTAGTCTACTCTAGATGCCCGGATGCCCATCTGTACAGTGCCTCTATTTCTGAGTGTTCCCAGTCCCGAGGTGATTGGGTTTATTATGTTGCAGCCGGGGAAGTGTGTCTGTTGTAGGACTTCCATGATTACTTTTTGGTTATTAGATGTTTAGATAATAACAAATAAGAATATAAAAATTACAAAACATCTACATTAAATTTATTTCCATATATATTTTGAAAATGCATAGTGTGCTATGGATATAAACAAATAAGAATAAAATAGCATTTGACGGTTGCAAAAACAGTTAATACTAATGTCATGGTGTTTTTATGCTCTAAAATCAATCTCAAATATCAAAAATACCACTGTGGAATATCATAGAAGACATGCTTACTCTATCAGAATCGATCTACGTCTTTTAGCTTTATGTTACAGGTAAATTATTTTATTTTTCGAGCAGTTATTAGGCTATTTAATATAATATTTCTGAACCCAGTATCGATTTAATCTACAATATCTAGACTGGTTAGAAAATTCCTCACCACGAACGGTATACATAATGTACCAAAAAAGAAGAACCCGAGGATTTTGTAAGTTCTGTGTTAGCAATGGATTCAGTATTCGAACAGTCTGTGACGGTTCGAAATATCACCTGCAAATTTTTGTAACTTATAATTTTAATTTTATTAATATATTAAATAAAAGTTGACAGAGACTATAAGCATATTCAAAACAATAAAATTGAGGAACGGACTATAACCAAGTAGCAGATAAATACCTTGAAATTTTGTATTAACATATTTCCGACTGGCTGTTCTTATTACCCTTCTCTAATCCACATGTTTCTTATATGCTGATTTGCAAATTTGTTACCCGAGAGGACAGAGTTTTAAAAATTACTTTTGTTGGAAAGTCAGAATGTGAATTTAAGGTCTTGTAAAAATATATAGGTTGCAATTACCTACAGCAGTTGTGCTGGATATCGTCAAGTTCCTTATAAAATATTTGTACTGAGAGTTGTACGATATACCACTTTAGTGAGATTTAATTCATGACCAGATACCATCTTATAAATAACAATTAAAACCCCTGGATGTATATATACAGGGTAAGTTTAATTTACACAATATCTCTGAATTCCAATGTTAGTGTCTGACTCTTCTTGCAGGGTTTTATATACGAGTTTTGGATGTACCAGTTTTATTTACCAGCTTTTATTGTACATACAATATTAGATTTCCAGACTGATAGTGTTCAGGCTGGTATTTTTCAGCCTGGCTTAATCTTTATTTTCCGTTGGTAATTTCACTTTAAATGGATAGAATTTTTCTGGATAACTGGATTTTATTATATGCTGGCTTATTGTGTGAATATCTTTGGATACAATTGATTGTTGCTTATTTAACACCAACAAAGATGACTGGGTATAACGAACAACGTAGTAGGAAAAGAGGCAGATACGTTTAGCACCCCTTTTTAACACAATAATTATAACACTGTTCATAACAACCACTATTGCGACATTTGAGGTCATATATCTTAATTTTATTGTTGCATGTGAACGTTTGTGATCACACTTGGTGTAACTAGCTTGTTCACTATTAATATAATTACGACTTTCAAATCACTTTGTTGCCCCTCAGGTATACAAGCTACTTTGATCATTTAACATCTCTTTTGTACTTTTTTTTACTGTAGTATAAGTGTCAATCTTTAATATCTTTTAATGCTTGTGATTTTTAACCATTTAAGTGACAGCCTGCTTTCTTAGTTACAGCTGGGACTTGTAACTATATATATATATATATATATATATATATATATATATATATATATATATATATATATATATATATATATATATATATATATATATAAAAATTCATTTCATTTAACTTACGTTTTTTTAATATGAACCCAAGTTGTTACAAGTCCCAGCTGTAACTAAGAAAGCAATCAATCAGATTGGCATTAGTAAATCACATTGGCCACGCATTTATAAAACAAATAAGGTAAAAATGTATAAAGTAAGACTTCTTCAGGTGTTAGAAGAGGATGAATGCCATAGGTTGGAATTCTATTTTACTTTGGGTACGAAAGTTCTAGATTATAGAAATGTCTGTTAAAGCAATACCTTCATCACAGAATTGTCGCGATACTGGTCTCTGAAAATAAACTTGTTGTGTAATAATTCTAGGAGGCAGTATTTTAAAAAAGTTGTCTGGTGTGCCATTTAGTGGTGTAATTGGGCCCTATTTTATTGAGTTAAGACTTGTAGAGCATAATTATTTAAATATTTTGAATCAGTTTGTGGAAGAAGTGCCATATGAACCAAGATGTTTTTAATATTTTTAAGACAGTGTATGTAAAATAGCTAAAAGAGCAGTTTCGTTAAAAATGCATATCCAATGCTGATCCCATTTTGTGGCCTCACAGATCTCTAGCAATAATATTTTTATTTTTAGTGTCAGATGAAACAAATAGTATATTTGAATAGGCTTCCAAATGATGCAAAAGTGTTGACTAATCGCTCTATAGATGCTATAGACTTATTTCCTTTGAGGAGATAAAAGTAGCTCACTGCATTTTGGAAAACAATTGACGAATGTGCGGAAAATAGCGGTGGTTTATTGAATGAATGAAGATTTCATATGATGTGAATATTGTAATTAATTTTGTTATTCAGAATGAACTGTTTTTGTTCTACAATTTTATTAATCTTATTTGTTATTATTATCTAAATCTGTAATAGAAGGAAGAAGATAATAATGTTTTTGTTGAAATTTTACACACTTGCATAATTTATCAATCTGAACAACTTTTCTGAACAAAATTTTTCAATATTTTCAAAATGAAATGCAAAAAATTAAGTAATATAACAAAGTTGGCAGAGAATTTTCAAATGTTGCATTCTCTGTCAACTTTTCTTTTTGAACAACTATTTATTTTAGCATGTTATAAGTACAGTTTGGAAAACCCAATTCATCAGAATACAGGTTTCAGACCTGAAGATCGTTTTGCTAACAAAGTCGGTGTCATCAGGATGAATAGACTAAGTTTATTATTTGAGTTTATTCATTCCTGTGATTACGCTAACTCTGTTAGTGAAACAATCATCAGGTCTGAAAACTGTATTGTGATGAATTGGGTTCTCCAAACTGTACTTATCAGTACTCATCACAGGTTCCAATCTTCACTCAATTTAGCATCTTGTCGTACAAGATGACACTTTACCAGTGAGAAAAAATGACTTTTTGTACATTTCCAAGGCATGCTTAGAACCTCGGTGGTTCGGGGGTAAGAACGTGTGCCTCTGAACCGAAGGGTACTGGGTTCGATCGCAGGGTACTCCTTTCACTTTTTCAGTACAAACTGTAACATTAACATCAGCCGAGGTTCTGGCATTGTATTTGAGCAAGTTGAATGTCTGCGCGTTCCGCCCTTCGGAGGGGACGTAAAACCGTCGCTCCCGTGTCCATGGGATGTTGGGCACGTTAAAGATCCCTACCCTCCTTACAGAAAAACAGGGGTTCGGCAAAATTTCCAGGATAGTGAGGTGAAACTGCTCCCTGGCGTCGGTGATTGGCCATAGTCGCGGAAATAGGCCGACGTTAAAGAATCAAAACACACACACACACACACACACACACACAAGGCATGCTTGATTTTTCGAAACTGAAGTTAGTTTGTATACAAAAACTGCAGAAGATGAAATTTCAATCAATTTTTTTATTTTTTCACATATTTATGCGTCGATATGGGCCACACTGTATGTTAATTATGCTATAAAATTAGAGAACAGTACTATTTTATGAGAAAATAGACGATGGTGCTGTTATTTAATTTTATAACCTATCTGTAGTTGTCTGTTATATTTCACCATGTCAAACCTGAATAAGAAAAAAAACGGGTTTACAAACACTAAACATAGATAGTAATCGACAGCTGTGTATATTATAAATGTTATGTTACAGATGCTAAACAGTTTGAAGGCTGTCCCCTTGGGGTGTTACCATATCAAGACAGAACGAAGAACCCTCTACTTGTTTTGTAAATGTTATTTGATATTTAGTTTAAATTCATAATAAAAGGGCGTTTTTATTTTGAATTATTTATTTATGATTAACAGCACTCAGTGTGACAAGAAAACTTTTAATGTCCTTCTTTGCCATATACCCTTAAATTTTAAATTAATTTTTATTTTAAAAAATTGCTTTTTGAGAGGTCACGACTTTAAAAAAAATTTCTGTTAATAAGCGGGAATTAAAGCTCACAGAACTCACATTTCGGATTCGTTGAAATTGATCTGTACATGATGTTTGGTAACTGTGTGACCAAAATACAATGCATGTAAAATCAAATTCTAAGCAACAAAAATCAACTTTTGCAAATCAAACTTTGTTAACAAGATATTTCAATTTAAAAAAAACCAGCAGGCCATGAAGTTGACATAAAAGTTCTAAAAGTCATTTGACATTGTGACATATATATATATATATATATATATATATATATATATATATATATATATATATATATATAGATCACTGATCTCCTCATTAGTGAATTATTTGATTCACGAAAAATTCGCTAAAAGAGTAAAAAGCATTTATTGGACAAAACTGTTGGTGCCACTGAAGATCATGGGAGAACATACGACCATAATATTTGTGTGTTAAACAAAATCTCTTAAATCATAATTACATACAAATATTATTTTCATGGCTCGTATATAATTTTCATAAAAAAGATATAATTACAGTCGAACACTGGTCATAGTGAACGCTTGGTTTTAACGAACAAAATTTGGGGTACAAAATGCTTTTTTATGGCTGTATATAACGAATACATTTATAGCGAACGATTGCATTTAGCAAACGATAGTCATCAGAATCTTCGCCGGTCCGATCGGATCGGTTATAGCGAACTAGAAGTATTCATATGTTGATCACATGACCGTCCCGACCAATCATATCAGTGCTTTATCACGCCACTTGGCGACCGACCTTTATAGCTAACTATGCCATGCCTTCATGTAATTAATACATACATATATATATATATATATATATATATATATATATATATATATATATATATATATATATACATACATATATATATATATATATATATATATATATATATATATATATATATATATATATATATATATATATATATAAATTCTTTATTATTAGAATGCATATTTTAAATTTTTATTTATTTAGTAAAGTTTTATTTTATTAATATATGAATATATTATAATTTATCAAGATGTGCATATTTTTTTACTTTATTCAATTTGAATTGTATTCTGAAAATAAATTTTCTATTTTTGCAAAAATTCTTTTTTTTTCTTCTTATTTCGCAATACATTTGGTTATAACGAACACTCGGTTTTAGCGAATAAAATTTTCTGTCCGCTCATGTTCGTTATAACTGAGTTTAACTGTATAATAATATAATAATAACTTTATTGTTGTATTTCATTTATCATACCTACAGTAATACATAAAATAATATATACTGCTGAAATTTCTATAACAATTCGCTACCATAACGCACTTGCTGCGTCCACACTTTTCGACTATGGTCAGATAGGAAACTTCTTAATCCTAATCCTAAGTAGAGCTATCCATAGTAGGGACCATGTAACACACTGGAAGGGACCCGGCAATGTTTTCAATATCGATTTTCTGAAGCACAAGTAGGGTTAGGTTTGATTGTTAAGTAAGATCGACAATAAAACGAGAGGTTGTCTCTGTCGCACACACAGATAAGGCTCGTTAGTAATAATTTTCTAATTTTAGTGAATTTTCATAGAAAACATTCACTATTGGGGAGATCCCGACTTATGAATTTTGAAATTTTTTTGTAAATGAGCGCGAACTAGGACCCCTAGAACCCATATCCGGAGTCAGCTTCAATTTATGTATATATATATATATATATATATATATATATATATGTATATATATATATATATATATATATATATATATATATATATATATATATATATATATATATATATATATATATATATATATATATATATATATATATATATATATATATATATATATATATACGTATCACACCAATAACTCAAAAAATAATGGGCCGATTTTGATCAAATTTGGCATGTACCTTGCTTTTGTAAGTGGCTTGGATAAGTTCGTTAGCCAGAAGTGGACCAGGACCGGGAAAATTTTGAGTTTCCTTTCGAGAAAAAATTTTATATCCAAAACTAAAAAACTCTGGACGCAGCAAGTGCGTTATGGTAGTGAATTTTCATAAAAATGTTTTTAATAGCAAATATGTGTGTTTTTTTAAGAAAGCAGCCATCAAATTTGGTTACCAGTATAACCTATATAGTAAAAACAATGTGCCATGTTTCATCAAAATAATTCTATTGTTTGTAAATGTACAAAAATTTCCGAAAGTAAACTTAAAGTGTTCCGGAAAAAAACTCGTTTCTTGGTCAACCTTATGGGTTAATAGCAAATTGAGCTATTCAAATATGAAGCATTTGATCAAAATTCGCTACCATATTGCACTTGCTGCGTCCAGGATTTTTTTCTTACAAACTTGCATTATATTTCGATGGAAAATGCAATAACATAAGTGTTTGATAAAAAAAATAAATTGTATCACCAACGACTTATGGGCCACCCTGTGATTGTAGAAATATTTTTTAAGATGTAACTCAAAACACCCTATAATTAATGTATAATTTTTTTTTCATATCTTGTATAATAATGGATATATTGAGCTTTATTGATTTTTTACGAAAATTCGACAAAAATTATATACCATTAAACGATAAACTCTATAGCTAAGGCTACTGTGAGAAAGGGTCTATTTGAAATGAATTTTCTAGAAATATTTTAGTAAAATGAAGGACAATGACGGTTGAAACTAAGACTTCAGGGGTTGTAAAACATTCTTCTTGAGACATTTTTTTTCCATAGCCCATATCAGATCTAGGTTCTTTGCCTAAATGTTGCCAAATTTGATGTTTTAAATCGCAACTTTGACGTTTTGAGGAAAACCCCAATTTATTTTTCTTTAAATGCCTATAACTTCTTGTGTTTTGACCTACAGAGCTAAATTTTGGTAGGTAACTTACCTATAACGATATAAACCGGCGTACCGAACTTGGTTGCCCTTACTTTGTTAATTCCGGAGATATAATTTTTTTTCGAAAGAAAACAAAATTTTCCGGGAAAACCTGGGCCGATTTTTCTGGCTAACAAACTTATCCAAGCCACTTGCAAAAGGAAGGTATCCACCAAATTTAATCAAAATCTACCCATTATTTTTTGAGTTATCGGTGTGATACACACACACAAATATATATATATATATATATATATATATATATATATATATATATATATATATATATATATATATATATATATATATATATATATAAAATATACGATATAAAAAGTAAACTATGTACCAAAAGTTAGGTTTGTATGTTACAAGAAAAAAAATTATAAAAAAATATTTGGTGTAAGATTATTTGAAGGGTTGATAGCCAAAACCGCACATCTCAGAAAATTCCATTTTTGATATATAGGCAACACTGCATTCAAATAACCCATATATATCGTCAAGTAATTTTTTTCCGCAAACAACTCCTGCTACCTCTAAATACACTAGTGAAATATAGCATGTTTCGCTAAAACAACACCTCTCAGTGACATATGCTGTTTTTACGGGAAATTGATGCCCTAAGAAATTGTCAAAATGGATGCATCGCAGCTTGTTGTTCCGGTAAAAAAAGCTAGAAAAATACGAGATAGCATTATAACTCGTGATAAAAAAAGTGAAAGGTTTAGAGCATGTGAACCATACACGCAAGTTAATCCCAAGGAAACAGTTGGACCAATATTGTAGGTAAGTTTTTTTAATCAATTTTAGTTTACACTTTTTCTAACCTCAAAATTTATTACAGGTGTGCTCGATTTAAGTGTTTTATCTGAACAAGAAAGGCAAATCAGATTTACTGATTTTTACAAAATGCAATCAAAGAACCTTCAAAACTCACATCTTTGTGATCTCATAAAGGTCAGCTCTATCAATCAAAGATCTCCTAAGCCAAAGAGAAGAAAGCTAGTAGAATATTCTGACTCGGAAGAAGAATACGCTACACCTAGCGCCCTAGCGCTTATAACCACGCTGCCTCTTACACATACCAGCTACGTACAAAGATAACTGATAATAATAAATACAAAGAAGTACTGTCTGTAAAAAGCTTTCCTCAGTCTACATGTCATAACACCAGCACGACTTAGGAGACTACAATCCAACCTTTGCAAAAATTGAAAATCGCCTTTAGAAGAAATTTTTTTTAAATGTTTTTTTAAGAGAATTCCCAAAAGCATCTCTATTAAAAATTTGCCTCAATTTCCATTCATGTGGGGTCGCTTCCAGTTCAAGGTTACATTTCAATGGTAGGGCCACAGCCACATAGTTTGTTATGCTGTGGCAGGGATAACATTTTTTTAAAAGGGACGTGCTTTTCTATCTATCCCCAAATTTAAGTCTCGACTTGCTTTATAGCTCGATGAATAATTAGATACATTTTTTAAAAATTAACTATGCGCTCTCTCTGATACTGCTCATCAGGTCATATCAGCAACAGATCAACAGAGGGAGTTCCAGGTCAAAAATTTGGGTACTCGGTACCGCATCTAGGACCCATTATATAATGACTTAGAAGGGATATGATATTGCGCATATGCCCCGCCCGCGTCTTATGACGTCACGCGGTGAGTAACGTTATAGAAGTCCAACTACACACTCAAAACAAAGTCATTCGCAATCAAAAAGTTTCTATACGTCAGTTTAATGCAGTTGAAGTTACACCTATATTGTCTTTTTCAGATAATATAGATCGCAGCACTAAATTTAATCTTTCATTTTTATTACTTCCAATTTTATGCACTTAAATATTAGTAAAATACGTAATTTGTTAAGAGGTTGTGATGAAACGTCAAACCCCACTGCACGACAGCATATTATTGTTGCATTGGACTCACCACTTGACACCATGCGCGTGGCAGGTCTAAAAATAGGTAGCCTGAATATCATATCTCTCGTTATTTGTATCATGTCTATGACTTAGAAGAGATATGATATTGCGCATATGCCCCGCCCCCTCCTATGACGTCACGCGGTGAGTAACGTTATAGAAGTCCAACTACACACTTAAAACAAAGTCATTCGCAATCAAAAAGTTTCTATACGTCATTGACGTTAGCTTAATGCGGTTGAAGTTACGCCTATATTACCTTTTTCAGATAATATATATTGCAGCACTAAATTTAATCTTTTGCATTTTTACTACTTCCAACTGAATGCACTTAAATATTAGTAAAATGCGTAATTTGTTAAGAGGTTGTGATGAAACGTCAAACCCTACTGCACGACAGCATATTATTGTTGCATTGGACTCACCACTTGACACCATGCGCGTGACAGGTCTAAAAATAGGTAGTCGGAATATCATATCTCTCGTTATTTGTATCATGTCTAGGACCTACTCAGCCACGTCTGTCATCCCGCAGGGTTCTAATATCATAGAAACCATGATTTATTTTATGGTCTCTGAACTAGGATCCAGCTGACGGCTACAACTGTCAAAGTCAATTCAGTGACAAGTGACAGTATTATGAGGCTGTGACAGTTTTTGTTTTCAGTCCCAAAATAAAAGTTTGTTTTGAGTTTGGTTCATTCATAATTTATAATGTAATGGGAGACTAAAGGATATGGTTTATTTGGATTGCATAGTGATAGCAATAGTAATTATTTAACCAAAATATTATAAACACATACAAGAGATGTCAGAGGAGCATGTATTAGATGCTGCCTATTGGAAAGTGGAAGCAAGCGCTGTAATAAACGATATTAAAGATCACGTCAAACAAATTTCATTATCAGAGAATATCGAGAGCAGTACTAAGTGCATCTACTTAAATTTACAGACTTTGGAGGAACAGAAATATTGCATTGAACTTTCCGCGCTCGGTTTCAAAATCGTTGGAGAGGATTTTGACGTTACGTCTATAGATGACGAACGTTGTTTTGAAACATGCTATTCCCTTCTAAACTCTGTTAGTCCCATGTATTCCTGTTCATTCGGAAACTCTTTATTAAACAAATTGGATGAATTAAAAAGTAAACAATAACAATTATCCTCGATCTTAGATTGTTGGCTAACCTGCGTGACTCGCTTGTTGCTCGACTGCTTCTACGTTCATGTTGGTCAAAAACAATGAGAGAAGTGGCAGTGACACATTTTTGACATGTTATCAAGTAAAGAATGAATAATTCGAGTTTTTAAGATAAAACTGTTGTGTTTTGTTAATGTTTATTGACTAATAATAAAACTCAGTGATCGTTTAATAGCCAGTGCAGTTACATAATGTGCAACAGTGAACATTTAACAAGCCATTGTTGTAAAAAGCCAAGCCATGAAAATTAATTAGGTAAGGATTATGTTGCATATTTTTGTGTTTATTTATCCTAATTTGTTACTTTTTTTGGTCAAAGAACCATGGCCAGGACACAAAACGATGCCCTGAGTTGACTTTGTGTGATCTAGATTTATTGTGTTATTGTTTTTAGCGAATTTTCCTAAGTTGTCATTAGGCTAATTTTTAAAATAATGGAATGTTGTTCCCTAGTGTTCATATTATGGGCACCTATTGTTTTCATTTAAATGAAAGTTCCAGTATATAAAAGGAAGGCGTGTAGTTTTTATTAACATTGTCATTGTGTTTATAGTAGCATTTACTGTGCTATTTAAGGTACACTGACACCGACTCTTGTGGATGCTTTTTTTATCCAGGGAAGTAACTGTATAAAACATCGTTGTTTCTATGCAGTCCGATGTCGATTTTTTTCAAATCGAATAGAATTCATACATTTTGTATGTTTCGTCAATAAAACATTATCGTGTGAATCGTGTGTACTTCCTTGTACTTAATAGTATAATAATGAATTATTTATTGTACTATCTTTAATTATGTTGATGCTATTGTTAGTTAATTCTCGGCATTAATTTTTCATTGTAGGTTCAATATTTTACTAAACATACTAAGCTATATTGCAATTATTATTATAATGTAATTCTCTAGTACATGTGATTTTTTTTGTTTCGGGATTCTGTTGTTTTTGGGAGACTGATAGAAAAAAATTCGCTATTGAAGAGAGCCTGACTTTTAAATCTTGAAAGGATTTCTATAAATGAGCGCTAACTACGCCCCCCAGAACCTATATCTGGGATCAGTTTAATTTTTATATGTTGAGAAATATTTATACAGGTATATATTTAGGAGCCACTATGATAACTAAAAAAATGATAAACCGATTTTAATGATACTTGGCACGCGTATTCCTTTATAAAATGGCTTGGACAAGTTCGTTAGCCAGGAAAATCCCGACTAGTTTTCCCGGGAAAATTTTGGGTTTTCTTTGGAAAAATTTTGTATCTTCAAAATTAGCAGATATTTCAATCAAAATTTGCAGGCAACTTGCTCATATTATATAGTGTATACTGTATGCTATGTACCAAAATGTAGCGTAGCTCTCTAGTTTTAAATAAATAAAATTAGATCGCATTGGAGGTCAAAATAGGTATCAAAATAATATATTTGATTTTAAGCCGTAGACTTGCAGTTCAAGAACCCCAGTCCACACGCACACACATTGTCTCCTCCCCTGAGTTTAGTTTGCCAAAATGAAAAGGCAGCGGAAGGAAAACCGTAGTGTGGTATAGTGTACAGATGTGCAACTAGGTCCGTTAAAGTGCACATTTTTCACAAAATGTATTGCATATTATAAACAGAGATTAAATTTTTTTGTGCAGAATGGCCAGAAAGTACCGAAAAAAAAACTTTCAAAATTTGATGATTTTTCTACTAGAAACGTCATACTTACAATTTAAAACGTGGACCTTGCGATTTGAAACGTCAAAATTGACGATTTTTAAACAAAAATTCGATAAACGAAGGTGGGTCGTTCTTCATTGGACTAAAATATTTGCAGAATATTTATTTGAAATAGATCCTTTCTGCGATTTTATCGCAGCAGTGTAAATTATAAAGTTTGCGATTTAAATGGATTTTGTGTTTTATTTAGCAAACTAAATTTAAGTCAACTTCTCTCTTAAGTCAATAAATCGCGAAACGAAGCAACTAGATACAGCTAGTGCTAATAGTTTGGATGCAGCAAGTGCGTTATGGTAGCGCATTTTCATCAACTTTTTAAAATTTAAAAAACTACTTTTCTCTCAATCAATAGAACCCAACTTTGGTACGTAACAAAAACTTTAGGCTGTATGGAATTTGATCAACCAAAATTTATTGTCTTCGGAGATACCATTTTTTCCCTTTCCAAGATTTTTGAAATCTGAACGATGTTTATGAAAATTTACTACTATAACGCACTTGCTGCGTCCAGACTTTTCATACACATAGACTGGTCGTTTTTCAAGCTCAAGCATTGGGATGTCAGTTATTATAAGAGATATGAAGTCAGCTAAATTAGACATAAATTTCGCATTTTTATCGTAATCAAAAAGAAGGAAATTTTATCTGTATTTTGGTTTCTCAATTATTGAGAAAAATTAAAAATTCAAAATTTTCCAAACATTCGATAAAGAGAGGTATCGATGGGGAGACTGCAATTTTTTTTTTAAATAAGCACGAAATAGGGCGCCTAGAATCCATATCCGTAGTCAGTTTCAGTTTTTATTTACACAATTAAATTTTAAATTTTATTTTTCAATATAGTCCCCCTTAGCATCAGTGCACTTATTACGTCGTTTCAGCAACAATTCGATATCCCTAAAAATATTATATCCATTTATCTTCAAAATGTGCAAACTGCAGCTTTCACTTCTTCGTCGTCACTGAAATGGCGCCCGCGAATATTTTTTTTCAAATTTCCAAATAGTGTGCACCGGTGCATTGTCATGGAGCAAAGGCACGCCTCTAGCCAGTTTTCCACGTGTTTTCTTCTGATATTTTGTGGTATTTATGCAGGAGTGTTGCATAATATGCCCCCTTGACTGTGGTGTTGCGTTTGTTAAAGTCTATGAGAGGAATATCCTCACAATCCCAAAAAAGTGTAGTAATCAATTTTTTGTCGACTGACAGATGTTAAACTGTCTTAGGGATGCTTTTCTTTTACGCCTCCATTCCATCGACTAGCATTGCCAACTATGAAGAATGTTGATGTCTTATTTTTGATTGGCACCGCTCAAAATAGACACTGAAATTGTTTTAGCTTGCTTTCTCATTATCAAGAATAACAGGAGGTTAGTTATTAATTTTTTAGTGTGTTGTCGTCGTACTCGTCAATCAGATGAATTTTTTTTTACTGGAATTTTTTTTTACTGTTAATTTTTGCGATACATTTTAAAACCATAGTATTTTTGAATAGAGAACGAAGAGATATTTCAAATAAAGTATCTCAAGCCCCTACTTCCTATTTAAAAATTTGGCGATTCCAACTGTCACTCGGAAGGGCTTGAACGTAGGAACGTGGCTTTTACGTTATAATTTTTTATTAAAAGATTTTTTAATCTAAAATTATTGTTTCAGGTACTTTTTGTAAATTCGCACAATCATTGAGATACAGAATGTATTACATTTGGCTGTTCCACACAATATATATATATATATATATATATATATATATATATATATATATATATATATATATATATATATATGTTCAGAAAGATTTCCGCGGTCAATAATGTGAGACATACTTGGTTCTCGGGTTAAACCGCGTCCAGAATTTATGGAAACTCGACGTTTCGGCTCCCGTTTTGGAGATTTCTCTGAGGCCTAGGGTTAAACACACTGAGACCTCACAGACGATCTCCGGCGAGATTTGGGGAGCAGGCAGATTGAGGCCCCGTAATCCAGCTACAACAACCCAACCCACCTTTGTCCACCGCTCTAAGGAGTAGGCAGATTGAGGCCTTAGAGTGTCCTTACATATTTCCTTTACCTACCTTTGTCCACCACTCTAAGGAGTAGGCAGATTGAGGCCTTAGAGTGTCCTTACATATTTCCTTTACCCACCTTTGTCCACCACTCTGAGGAGTAGGCAGATTGAGGCCTTAGAGTATCCTTACATATTTCCTTTATCCACCACTCTAAAGAGTAGACAGATTGAGGCCTTAGAGTGTCCTTACATATTTCCTTTACCCACCTTTGTCCATCACTCTAAGGAGCACCTCTTGAAAATGGCTCCAAAACAGGAGCCGAAACGTCGAGTTTCCATACATTCTGGACGCGGTTTAATCTGAGAACCATGTTTGTCTCATAATATATATATATATATATATATATATATATATATATATATATATATATATATATATATATATACACGGTGTTTATTAAAAAAGATGGGGCAATATTTAAGGGGTTTATTTCTCAGGCCATTTTATGAAAAAAAGTGCCCATAAACATAGGTGCTAAAATGCATTGTTTCCAAGATACAAGGTGTTAAATTTTTTTTGTAAAATAACGATTTTTAAAAAATAATTCAAATACCTCCTCACCGATTGTTTTGAAATTTGGCAGCGTTGTTTGTATTATTAATGAACTGATTTGGCCCTAATTAGATACACATTGTTAAGTCCATTGTCGTTAGGGGGGGCACCTCAACAAAATTTAGTGACAAAAAAATGTACACCACTGACTGCAATATGATTTGTATATTATTTTGAGATAAAGAAACTAAAACTACAAGTTTTTTTTTTCTTGAAATTTCTCCGTATCTTGAATCGTTTACACGATAAAAAATAAAAACCTTATGGCATGTCCATTTATCATACAGAAAATCATAAACACGAACAATAATTTTTGTTGAGGTGTCCCCCCCTAACGCCAATGGACTTAACAATCTTTATCTAATTAGGGTCAAATCAGCCCATTATTACTACAAACAACGCTGCCAAATTTCAAAACAATCGGTGAGGAGATATTTGAATGATGTATTTTAAAAAAAATAGTTATTTTGCAAAAAAAATTAACACCTTGTGTCTTGGAAACAATGCATTTTAGCACCTATGTTTATAGGAACTTTTTTTTCATAAAATGACCTGGGAAATCAACCCCTTAAATATTGCCCCGTCTTTTTTAAACACCCTGTATATATATATATATATATATATATATATATATATATATATATATATATATATATATATATATATATATATATATATATATATATATATATATAGGGTGATTTCCATAGGCCGTGCATTAGAAATTTGGTGTAAGAAATTCGGAGATATTCCTTGTTTTTTCAAAGATGCCATGGAAACATAAAACAATTGTAATTAAAAAGGTGATATTCTGTCTAAGTGAATACCAATTCTGCTAAATCCTAAATAAAATTGATTCGGAAATGGAAAATTATCCAACCGAAGTTGTGTCAAGACTTGCTTGTAATCCATAGCATGTGTCAAAAAATTATTCAGCGAACTGCCCGTGAATTTAATTCAAAATATTCAAACTTTACAAGTATGACACGGGGACGTTCTCACGATTGAGAAATAATTTTATAAATTTTGGGAATGTCGCTAGACCCATTACAAACAATGAAGATCCTGAAATTACCATTCTGTGATATTTTAAAGCACATCCACAAGCCTTTATACGAACGGCTTCTTTGGAATTGGTATTTTCATACTCTGCAATACAAGCCATTTTACACCGTCATAAGCTACATCCTTTTCCATTCATAAGACTTTCGACAGTGTCGATCCTAACGAAATCAGAAGTGCTAGGCAATCTATTGAAGGTAGAATAATAGAATGTTCGAACAAAAATGGTTGAACAATATTGAACCTTTACCTTAGACTTCTGTCAACATTGTTCCTTTTCGTTAATAAATTGTTGTGTGTAATTAAATAGGAATCCATATTCTTGATTAAATTATTACAATTGTCTTTTATTTCCATGGCATCTTTGAAAAAGCAGGGAATATCTCGCAATTTTTTTATTTTCATTGAATAACTTAGTAGAGGTTGAAGTTAGGTTTTGGGAATGCTTAAATAAGTCACCATAAAATTTAATTTTCTTGTCTAAACTCAGAATTAGAAGACCAATCGAACCATGTGAAAAGTAATGTAGGTTTCTATTTAAAAATAGGAAAGTGGGTACCGACTTTTGGCATACCTGTATAGTTGGAGGACTGAAAATATTTTGCGTACAACGGACATGATTGATTATGGTAGTACATACGCCAAATTTCAAGTTTCTAATCCAACTGCAAGTTAAAAATTTTCTCGTGCACGGCCTACGTAAATTACAATACAAAATTACAAAGTTATATATATATATATATATATATATATATATATATATATATATATATATATATATATATATATAACTTTGTTATATTCATCAGTTACATATATGGTTATTACCCAAACAAAAATCGTGCTACCAGACAGTTTAATTAATGACCGAAATTTGACAATACAGCGGAGTTATAAAAATAAAGTCGAGTATCACAAATCCTACCTATTAGCGGTTTGTGTTAGGTGCGGACTTGCGGGCAAACCGACAGACTTTGTATTTTATACTCATAAATATTTACGCATTTTACGTTTTTGTAATGTAACTTTGTTACAATTTTCGCTTATATTTGTAAGCAAAAATAGAAGCGAGTTGATCCTATAATTACTGTAATAAAAATTTAGATGTTCAAAGCAAATTGTTTTTCACTGCCCGAAATAAGTAAATACAATTTATCATTAACGCTTATGTGAAAATAATGTTAATTAATGGCCTTTAGTTTCATTTTTATGAACCGTTATGTTTTAATATCTAGCATATAATATACGAGGTCTTATATTTATACAAGAGTGACAGTGGATAACAGTTGTGTTCTTTAAAACATTTGTGCGATCTCAGAATTGCAATTTTTTAATAATAATAAAATAATTTATTATTATTATTATTGTTTGCCAATAATAATTTATTTGCCAATAAGAATTTCTGTACGACCAAATATAGTGTGGCGCATTGAAACCGAAACAGACCGATTTGCGCCCAGGGAATTTTTTTTTTAAGAAACGCTGAAACACGTCAATTTTAATATTGAGGGGGACATGTTTTGACATAAAACTCAACTTTGTTACATCAACCCCATAAGAGTGGTGATAACAACCCTTATATTTTAAATAGGGAACATGGGTCCAGTGTTGCATCATTTGAAAGCACTTTCTTTTCTGAATTCAGCACACTAATTTTTTTGGAACTTTTATCCATTCGTTTAAAAATTATTCACAGTTGAAGATGCAGAAACGCATCTTACTGATTCCGATAAGAAATGTGCTGATAGTCAACGTTTTGTTGGTTTGTAAACAAAAAATTGCCTATCAGAACATTTCGTATCGGAATGAGAGAAATGCGGTTTATTATTTCAGTTTATCGGTTTGATACTTGATAGTACTACCGAAAATTAATTTCACAATGGTGTATTCTGTAGAAGAAAGAGTTGAAATAATTACTATTTTTTTCAAAAACGATGACTGTGCCAACCGTACCGCAAATTTGTTTAATGAACGACATCTGTTAACAGAAAATACATTTTGGAGTTAGTTGCAAAGTTTCGATAAAGTGGTTCAGTAGCCAACAAAAAACGGGATCCTGAACGTGAATTTCCGGTTAGAAATGAGACTACTGAGATTGAAGTTTAAGGACAAATTGCTGCAGACCCAGCTTTGAGCACTAGAAAATTGGCCACTGTTTCAAACATCAAAAGAAGAACTATTCAGCGAATATTGAAGCATCATAAATTTCACCCGTATAAAATTCATCTTGTACAACAACAGAATGAAGATGATTTTGATCGGCGGTTGGAGTTTTGTGAAGTTATGACTGCACGAATAGCTGATAACGGGAACTTTCTGTTCAATATCTGTTTTTCAGACGAGTGTACGTTTTTATTAAACTCTACAGTCAATCATCATAATTGTCATTATTGGGAAGATAATAATCCAAGAAATTTTCACGAAGTCCACACTCAAACTCCACAGAAATTGAATGTCTGGACTGGCATTTTTGGAGACCGTTTAATCGCACCAATTTTTCTTGATGGCAATTTGAGTGGCGAAACGTATTTGGAGGTACTAGAAGATATAGTTTACCCTCTACTAATTGACATTGTTGAAAATGATGATCGCTATCAAGAAAATCAATTAGTGTTTCAACAAGATGGAGCTCCTCCGCATATTTCACAACATGTTACGGAGTTTTGAATAGAGAGTTTCCAGGACAATGGATTGGGCGTAGAGGTGTTATTGAGTGCCCCCCTGGATTACCGGATTTAACGCCTTTAGACTTCTTTCTATGGGGCCATTTAAAGAGTAGAATTTACGCAACAGAACCAGAGTCTGGATGAATTAGGACGACGCATTGTTGAAGAATGCCGTCTAATAACTCCATAAATGCTCCAGAATGTCAGTGCTCGTTTTGAACAAAATTTGTACTTTTGTATGGAAGCTGGTGGCCAACAATTTGAACACTTACTTAACTGAATAAACATTTTTGAACGTTTGGTTTTGTTTTTTAGTTTTTTTTATCGAAAAATTGACTAATTAGTGCATTTCTTATTACAATGAATGAAATACGTTCTTGCAATTCCAACTGTGAATAATTTTTAAACGAGTTGATAAAACTTCCAAAAAAATTAGTGTGCTGAATTCAGAAAAGAAAGAGCTTTCAAATGATGTAACACTCGACCCATGTTTCTTATTTAAAACATAAGGGTTGTTATCACCACCCTTAAGGGGTTGATGTGACAAAGTTGAGTTATATGTCAAAACATGCCCCCTCAATATTAAAATTGACGTTATGGAATAAAAATCATTATTCAGCAAAAACTAGTTTTTGTGAAAAACGCTGAGACACGTGATTTAATTTGTCGAACATTATCTTATAATCATAGTTAACAAAATTAAAGTCCCACCATTTAACCCCCCCCCCCACTTTATCTTTTTTTTAATAGCAACCCTACATTTTTTCATCACAATTCGATGGATCACATTTTTGTGAATGCGGAGATACCCCATATGTATGGTCTAATATTACAGTCTTCAATACAAGGTGGAATCTTAATACCGGAATATTAAAGCTAAACAATTTACCCTGAAATTCAAATTTCGAAAGTAAACTTAATAAAAACGTTCCTTTCTTATAATACATGTTCAAAATGTACTCCATTCACTTACACACAACGAAATAATCTGCTCTGGAATTCTTCCCTAACTATGTTCAACACGTCAGGCGTTACGTTCCTAATTTCTGTTATTTTCATTTTCAAATCATCTAAATCAGCCGGTTGCGTTTTATACACTCTGTTTTAAGGTATCCCCATAAAAAGAAATCAAGAGGTGTAAGATCTGGTGATCTAGCGGGCCATTCTACGAAACCTCTTTGTCCAATCCATCTTTGTGGAAAGACTTCGTATAAATATTCCCGTACTTGAAGAGCAGCAGAATGTGATCCATCGAATTGTGATGAAAAAATGTGGGTTTGCTATTTTAAAAAACTGTAAAACGTGGTGGGGGTAAAATGGTGGGAGTTTAATTTTTTTAAACTATGATTATAAGATAATGTTCGAGAAATTAAACTTCACGTGTCTCAGCGTTTTTCACAAAAACTATTTTTTGCTGAATAATGAATTTTATTCCATAAGTGTGTTTCACTCTCTCTCTCTCTCTCTCTCTCTCTCTATATATATATATATATATATATATATATATATATATATATATATATATATATATATATATATATATATATATAATGGGCCGATTTTGATAAAATTTGGCATGTGCCTTCCTTTTGTAAGTGGCTTGGATAAGTTTGTTAGCCAGGAAACCCAGGTTTTCCTGAAAAAAATTAAGTTTTCTTTCGAACAAAATTTTTAGCTTAAAAAATAAAAAAGCTATGGTAACCAAATTTGGTAGGTAGGTAAATGGTATAAAAAGTAAACTATACCACAAAATTTATATTTAGATGTTACAAGAAAAAAAGTTATAAACATATTTGATGCCAGATAATTTCTATGAAACTTCTACTGTAACGCACTTGCTACGTCCAGACTTTTTCAAACTCAAGCATTACATCCAATTTTGTATCATCACTCAGTGCGTTAGAAGGTGTTTTTGTATCTGCCTTACATGTCTAAGCTTGCGAAATTGCTTTTCAATTTAACTAATTGTCACTTGGGGTATATATAGGCGGTAAATCGGCAAATTCTTCTTGAAAAAGACCAGCAACTTATCTGTGATCGTGTTTTATCTCTGTAACCAACCATCTGTAGGATTGTTATTTTATGCATATTTCTGTTACATACACCATGTTTCTGAATTGCAGTTAATAACGGACAACTACTGTCATGTGGCTAGAATCAAACAGCAAGTTGCTAAGGCGCTTTAAACAAAAGTAACATTGCCGACTATGAAGAATTGATAACTTTTTATGTCCTGTTTTTAATCGATACCGCCCACAAAGGACATTGAAATTTTGCTTGCTTTCTCATTATCAAGAATTAAACGCGATTAGATATTAATTTTTTAGTATGTTGTAGCGAAGTGCGTTAATCAGATAGATTTATTTTTTACTGTTATTTTTGCAATAAATGTTAAAACCATGGCATTTTTGAATAGAGAATAAAGAGATTTTTAAAATGAGATATCAGAAGCCCCCTACTTCCCATTTTAAAATTTGGAGTTTGCAACTGTCACCCGAAGAGGGTTGAATGTAAGGGTGAAGTTTTCACGTTGCATGATGTCATTTTTTAATCTAAAATTTTCGTGTTTCACAATTAAAAAGTTAAACTGACTCCGGATATAGGTTCTAGGAGTCTAAGGAGACGCTCATTTGAAGAAAGTTTTTCAAAATTCAAACGTCGCGATCTCCTCAGCAATTTTTTTCTACCAAAATTCGCTGAAAAGACGACCGATTAACATTGACCGGGCAATTGTTAAACTGGTCCAGGTTCTTATTCATCAAACCTTGTAACATTTTATATACTATGTATAGGATATCTGCAGTCGAGCCTAGAGTTTAATTGGCTAATCATGTTTGTAAAGTATAATTATGCATCAGAGGCTGCCAGAGTTACACGACATTTGATAGCGTTAGTCATATGTTCATCGGCCATGGGAATAATTTAAGTGTTTCAATTATACGGGGCCATTTATATCGTATATATTCCGCGTTAATTACAGGGCGAATAATTGCCAAAAGTTAATATATTTAATGGAAATGTGTTTACGATAGTTGATTCGTCATCATAGATGGCTTGGAATGATTAAGTCTATCGGGGTATTTTAGAGGATTGTCAACTTAGGGGTCGAATTTTTTGGTTATATACAGGTATTATTTAAGTACAGGGCAAAACTCCAGGATGTGATTCCTCATTCAACCCTAAGCTGAAAAGTTTATACAAACATAGGTCCCAGACCCCTCTGTTTTTCAGATACAGGTGTCAAATATTTTCCAAATATCGAAAAGAACAGAGCCGGTATAAAACTGAAATACTGTGACAATTATAAATGCACATTCGGGCAAAACACGTTTTCATATTACCAATGCCGTGCTTGAGGGTTACCTATAGGATTCAGTACCGCAATGTTGTTTTTCAAACTGAGACCCATATTTTATACTCTTTCACAGTCAAAACTAGACAAATGTCGTCTCTTGGCTTTTTTTGCTCAAATCGGCCGTTTCCATTTACACTTTTGACATATTTTTAATGATTGTTATATAACAAATTGTTTTTGTTACCATTACCTTTCAGGTTTCGGGTTAAAATAAATATTTAGAAAGATAAAGTCGTACCGATATCAAATAGAAAAAAAAAAGATTTAAAAACGTTACGCTCCAATGACTATTTGTTGAAATCTGCTCTTAGAGTAAAACAGCCAAAAGACGTCTTTTGTCTAGTTTTGATCGTAAAAGCGTATAAGGGTCTTAGTTTTAGAAAAAATAGTGACATACAGTTTTTTTGTTTAGTGAAAATTCACTAATAGAGAGGTATCGATGGTAAGACTTTTGGAAAATTTCTTCGAATGAGCGCGAATTAGCGCCCCTAGAACCCAAATCCAAGGTCAGTTAAAAGTTATATATATATATATATATATATATATATATATATATATATATATATATATATATATATATATATATATATATATATATATTATATATATATAACTCAATAAAAAATAAATAATCTACTATATGACCTGAAATTACCTCTGAACGGATACCTAGAATGTTAGACAAGGTCAGACAGATAAATCAGGGTTCCGCTGCCATTGCAAACATCTGCAAATTAAGCTTTAAACGGACAGGCTACGAAAGCATATTACAATAAACAATCAGCGGGGTTGCCATTTGCGACAAATTTTATCTGAATATGAAGATAGAAAAATGTTAGAAAATTAAAATTTCAATTAAAGCGATTCAATTTATTTAAAAGCAATCTAGAACTACGTTTTATTATGTATAAATATTAAGCTTCCTATTTTCACGATCAGAACCTCGGTGGTTCAGGGGTAAGAACGTGTGCCTCTGAACCGAAGGGTACTGGGTTCGAACCCAGGGTACTCCTTTCACTTTTTCAGAACAAACTGTAACATTAACATCAACCGAGGTTCAGGCATTGTATTTGAGCAAGTTGAATAAAACTGCTCCCTGGCGTCGGTGATTGGCCATAGTCGCGGAAATTGGCCGACGTTAAAGAAATAAAACACACACACTCTCGCCTCACCATGTCTCTTTATTTTAACTAAACCTTCTTAAAAAAACATAATTCTTTAGCACAGAAATTTTAACAATTTACATGACATATGATGCAGAAAATCGCATGGCCGTGAAGTGTAAAACTGCACTCATTAGAAAACATATTCTAGTTGGATGACATTGTTAACTTAACATTTCCGTCATTTGTTTACAAAAAAAAAACCGTTCTCTCAAAATCATCTTAGATGAGTTCCTGAGTTAGTATCAATTGGATCAATTTTACTTTTATATCTACTTCAATAAGTTGATCAGCGGAAAATGACTTATTGAAGAATAAACTATATGGATGTGTTTTCTTTAAAACTATTTCTCTCGTCTCCAACCAGCTAATTTTGTTGCCCTCAGTATCTACCTTTCGATTAGAAACATTTCTTCCAACGGTCTGACACTAAAGAAATCTTCCTTTGCCACCTCATGAACAACTAGACGATTTTTCTTCCTAGCCACGTCCATTACTTCTCGGTATTCTTTGGGAATTAGAATCCTTTGATGGTATTTGAGAGATTTTTCGAAGTCACCAAAATCTTTATCATTGGGCAAGAAACTGTGTCCTTATACTAAAAATCTAATTAGAATTGTTTGAAGAGATGGATGGTTATGGAGAATTCTCTTCATAAGTTGAGTTAACCTTATATTCCTATTCTGGCCGCCGTATGAATCCGACCAGAGATTAAGTTCTGTCACGTGTGTCCCAATATAACTGTTCACATACTTCGTAATACATGGTGCAGTCTCCTAAGAGCCTCTTCCAGCTACACCCTCAGACCAAGTAAAACAGTGCCCTTTGTTGTTTTTGCCTGAGTGAATTCCCACATTGTATAGCTATAGCTGGCGCTTGTAGAAAACTATACCGGTAGGTAATCTAGGAAGAGGCAATGTTTTTTATAAGTCAAATGTGATTGTCTCTACATAGTCTTGTGTTCTAGCAGAGTCCACGTCGGATTTAAGGTGTTTTCTTGCATCTTCAGCGACTTCATGGTGTTTAGATTTAAGATCTGTATATTTAGTTTTATCACTGTCAGTTTTAGCATTTGCAATGTTTACCACACATCACAATTATTGCAAGTATCTTTTTTCAGAGGTTTGCGGGTTATATTGAATTTGGTGTAAAAAATGTGTTTATATGCGGCTATGCTCACAGGATCCTGTACTTCACTTCTATATTGCACATACACCTTTTCAATTGTCATATCTGTCGTAAAAAATTCTTATCAAGCTGATTTCTTCTGTAATGGGATATATACGTTGGAATTCTTGATATTTGCGAAATAACTTCCTGGTAGCGCTCTTGTGAAATTGTTTTTCTATTGTTATGCTTTCCTCTTTTATCAAGAACAGCTAGGTTACGTGACTTTTTCATGGCAGTATTCACTCGTTTCGTAGATATTTGCAGTGTATTTGTAAACATGCTTCGGCAAATGATTATATCATTTATGAAATAGGTTCTTGTAAAATGTCTCACTGCAGATAAAGGAGTTCGTTTCCGTTTAATTTTATTTTCTCTGACAAGAGAGCATATCATGGAGTTTTGATGTTCATAAGTATCTGCCGCCCAGAATCTTTTGAATAAATCCTCACGCATATCTGCAGAAACCTTCTAATGACAATGGCTCGAACATGAACAGCCGAAATCAATGAATGGTTTTGCTAGAGATAGTTTACCTCTTTTCGTCACATGCTGTTTATTAGAGTTCTTCAACGATTTCCTTGTTTGTACTGTCTGTCCCTCAAACCTTCTCTTTCTACCTCTTTTGGGCCTACCTGTATAAATTTCAAGACCATTAGTTTCATGATTTTCAATATCACTGTTACCATCCTCTGATGTTGGAACACCTGCATGGTTATTTTCTGGAAACCATTCTTCATCACTGTGTTCATCAACTTTTGTATCATCAGTTGCATTGCTCTGATCTTGTACTGCATTTTTATCATCTACTCTTTGGAAATTCTCTATACAGTTTTCTTCAACTGGTGGAAGATTATTGGTATTCTGATTTTCTATTTGATTACAATTTTTGTCGTATGGTTTTGGTAAGTCATTTGTTTCAATAATTAATATGTCTATTTTTGATTGTTCGTTTTCATTCAGAATGGCGTTGATATAATGATCGTCTATCAGTTCATTAACTTGCGAGGAAAAAGCAAATTTTGAAAATCGGTTTCCGAAATTGATTGAGAAGCAAGTGAATCTCCAGCTGTGGTAGATTCAGGCAGTACAGTGTTTGTCTCCTGAAAATAAGTTATCATAAAACAGTGAGCTTCGACATCTACTATTTTTTAATAACAAAAACGGATGTAGAATTTTTGAATTATTGTTCTTATATAAACACTGGGAAATACACATTTCTGTTAAAAAACAAAGATCCGAGTGATAGATTTTGCTGAAAAACTGTTTACGTACAAGTAACCACATCATCTTAAACACATTGATTTTTGTTCAAAGAAAGATTATTGTTAAGCGATAAGGATCCAATCGACAAACCTTGGAACCAAATGACATCATTTCTTAAAGTGCCATTTACGTAAACAGAACCACAACAAAATTGTTTTCTTTGTAAAAACAGAAACATGTAACTCACCTTCTCCAAAAGTAGCCTAGCTTGTTCCTGGGCCATTTGCACAATTAGTTTACTTCTTTTGCTCATTTTTCGATAATGAGATTAGTTTTTATTCAGAAAACAATGCGAACGCACTCACCACCTTGTGGTTCTTTATACAATATCGGAATACTAAAATAAATGGTTTAGAAGTTCTCATATTGGCCACCAGAAGACAGAAATTAGTTGTATCAGAAAGTTCCTGATACATGTAATAGATGGCACAACAAACTAACGGTCTATGAAAGAAAACCAATATTTCACTTCTGGCGCCTGGTTCCTTGTTCGTTAATTCTATCCAATTATGGATGCATTTTTTTCTAATATTCGAATAATCGATAAATGGCTAAGATCTAATGTTGGGGCTGCTTGTCGAATCGAAGTACAGTAGGTTTTCGATAATCCGGACTAATTAAGGCAGACGGCGATCCGAAGTTTTAAAACATCCGAATTACCGAAGCCTAAATAAATTTAATTTACATACATACTAATGCATGTGTGTATTTGAAGGCAGAGAACATGCTTTTCAATATGTTAGATGTACATAGGTATTTACATACGTTTGCATACCATTTTTGTATAAACATGGATACATTTATCAATCTAAAAAAGATACAAATACTTGACATTAACTTGACAAACAAATTTTGTCAATATGTACAATAGGGGTAATAAGAAATAAACTTTTTGATTTTACTCCACACAAAATAGTTGGTTATACAATAATAAATCATGGACTCGTGGTGAACTGTACTGCCCAGATTTTGAAGGATGGGACTTCACCGGAGAGCTAAATCCGAATTACAACGTACAGACAACCTTCCCGGGTCCGAATTATAACATGCACATGGAACAAAATTGTAAGTAAAGTAAAATTTTAGCGATCCGGATTATTGAACCATGTAAAATCCGAATTATCACATCCATAATGGAAAGAAAATTCAGCCCGGATTACTGAGGAATCCGGATTTCCGCAGATCAGAATTTTCGAAAAACTACTGTATGTAGGTTATCCTCAAACTTAACCAACAATGGTGTAATATCGGTGACATAAATTTCGAATTTTTGTTTTGGCTAAATGGCGTAAAAGGTCTCAAAACATATAGAAACTTGATTCTGGAACGAATATTTTGCTGTCTGTCGGTCGGTCGATATGTCGGCCTGTACGTCTGTCCGTTAGAAGGCGCAATAACTTTCGAACAAAATTGAGATATCACTTTGGGTACAGGAATAAGAATAATTTCTTTGTGGTCAAGTCATGGACCCCAAATTCATTTCATGAGAATGTCTTTCTGGGGAGAGTAAATTATCACAGCTATGTGGAAGTTATGATTCAATTTGCAGCACTATTTTTAGTGAATTTTTATTTAAAAAAATTCACTAATAGAGAGGTATCGATGGTGAGACTTTGCAAAAAAAATTTAAAATGAGCGCGAACTTGGGCCCCTAGAACCCATATCCGGGGTCAGTTTCGATTTTTATATGTTTATGTGTGTATATATATATATATATATATATATATATATATATATATATATATATATATATATATATATATATATATATATATATATATATATATATATATGTATGTATGTATGTATGTATGTATGTATGTATGTATGTATGTATTTATATATATATATATATATATATATATATATATATATATATATATATATATATATATATGAGTGTGTGTGTCTGTGTGTATCCAACCGATAACTCAAAAAATAATTAACCGATTTTGATGAAACTCGGCAAGTGCCTTTCTTTTATTAATAGCTTGGATGAGTTCGTTAGCCAGGAAAATCGGACAAGGTTTGCGGGAATTTTTTTAGTTTTCTTTCGAACAAAATTTTTTCTCCTGAAATTACAAAGTTATTTCGATGAAATTTTGTGGACATGTTGCTTTGGGAACGACCTAACTATGTCCAAAAATTCAGCTTTCTAGGTTTACAGAAAATTGAGCTATTCAAATTTGAAACATTTATCTTTAATATCACCGCGTTTCATTGACAATGGCAAAAACTGGCTTATAGGAATATGAGATCTAGTATATCTGAGCCGTTACCTAGCAACGGAACATTTGATATTATTGCGAAGGTCAGTTACACGCTGTAACTGACGTTTATCGTATAGTATTAGATTGTTTATCTGTTTTAATTTCAGTTGACAAATTATTTGTGTTATTTGGGAATTTTAATATACAAGTGGAAATTATTCCTTTACGATTTTATTAATGTTAGTGGATGGACTAAACAGTGTTTGTTATGTTTTGTCAACACATATAAAGGACCGAAGTTTTACAAAAAGGGCTGATATGCAACAGGTTAGTTATTTTCTCTCTGATGCTTCGGCGATAGTTTTAGTTAATTTTATGGTTTAACGGTCCATAATTTTTAGCTAATTTACGTTCAAAAAATTCGTCCGCGACTTTAGAATTTTAAAAAGATTTCTTCAAATGAGCGCAAACTAGGCCCCCTTAACTAAAGTAATTTCAAATTAACTTCCACTTATAACTAGTTTAGAAATAAATTTAGGGTTTGGAAAACCGACTTTTTATGTAAATTCACCACCATAACCATAACGCACTTGTTCCGTTAGAACCTATTTTATACTTAAGTAACGTCCATGTGTGTGTTTAAAAACCATTGAAGCTGATCATATTTGGCGAATGTTGGCCACAAGTCGTGTTTTACATTATGTTACTTTTTGTTTTTAAAGTAAAAAAATTATGTACTTAGTATCAGTACATAAAACCGGTGGTCTTTGAACCTTGTCATACCTTACGATACGATACGACACTTAACCTTGTTTTTATCATCACTCATTTAAGTTCCTGTCCTTATTTACTACGGATTTCTTTCTTTAATTATTTAAGAATTGTGATATAGGTACGCCAGTTGAATTAAATATCGTCTGTGAGCAACATAAACAATTCATAATTAGGTTCCTAAATATATGAAAGTTGTGGTTAACTGTTGGTTTCTCTTGTTTGAGATGTTAAAATAATGTTGTTTGATCGTCCATCTGTAAAAAGTTCAACCAAATTAAGAAAAATCCTCCAGTATGACATATAAAGTTGTGGTGTAACGTGTTCCGGCATTCGAGTGGACGCTGCTATAGTTTTTCTTCGTAAGCAGTACTTTTATTTTATTTCCTAAAATAACTATATAGGGGGAGGAGGTATTGAAAAGTACTTAACCTACAATAAAACATATTGGGGACGCAGCAAGTGCATTATAGTAGTGAATTTTCATAAGAATTGTACACTATTGCTAAGGTATATTATTAAAACTAATTCTTTAAATTTAAATGGACCTGTGAGACCGGTTTTAAAGGTCCCAGTTAGCGATTATTTGAAAAAGTTTCTATTTTGTATGGAGCTAGAAAATTATTTCGTAGAGATATATGTAAGTCCTGCAAGTCTCTTAAAAAAATGGTGTTACAAATTTCAATAAAGTTAAAAAGTTTTCTAGAAAAAAATTATTATAAGAGAATGTACCTGCGAAATCATAAGTATGGTAGGTATTTTCCCTTTTAATTGCTTGGATGGTTTTGTTTTAGTCAACCCAGTCGAACTAGTTTTTGCAAACAAAACATCAAAAAAGGTTTTTTAAAACCAACTATTAGTTATCCGCGAAGCTCATTATGTAATTTTTCTTTAATTTGATACCCACGCTGCGTTTATATAGGTGTTACATGGTTCAAGATTGAAGATTCTAGCCTAATAGGAAATTGAGTTATCGGATTTCAAATATTTTTACCTAAAATTCTCTACCATAATGTATTTACTGCACCCAGACCTTTTTTCAGCACTTATTTACTGTTGCTGTATCCACACTTTTTGAAAATGATGAAATATTGTAGCTCTCTATGTAAGACTGACAAACAAGGCAACCTAAATTTCATTTTTGGAAAAATATTTTAAACAAATGAAACGGGGTAACAATTTAAACATAAATTGAAAATCTTGGTTCGCTCCTTTGTCGCAGGGGCTCCCCTTCCCCTTCTGCATGCCTACAACCACCCTCAATGCATAAACAAAAACAATGTAAACAAGAAACGTTTCTTGGATACAACCCGCAAGAAAGTTACGGGACTTGCATTGAATATGGGGGTTGTGGGCGTGATAAACAGAATGTTAAGGAGGTATAGCTGCAAAACAGGATAAAGGCAGCTTATAGAGGTCCAACTAAGCTGTGTTTTTCGCACTTTGCGCTCACATTTCCTTTTTTTTTTCTTCTTCCCTGTCCAACACCCCTATTCACTCATGGTTCCGTAACTTTCTTGTGGGCTGTGTGTAAGAAATATTTCTTGTGGTTTGTGCATCCAGAAGGAGATCTAAGCATGTTTCTGATTTTTTTCTAAAAAACCCCCGTGTGCTAATCTGCAAATTTACCGTAAATTTAATTTTTCTTTACAAAACTAATGTACTTGCCAAATTATAAACGTTGGCAGGTATTTTTCCTTATTAGTCACTTGAATGGTCCGTTCTCAATCGAACCAGTTTCTGCAAACAAAATAACAAAAATGGTTTTCCAAAACAATTTTGTCTTTGCCTGTGAAGCTCATGTGTTATTTTTTAAATTTAGTACCCACGCTGCTTTTATATAGGTTTTAGTATGTATCAAAACTGAAGATTCTAGTTTAATGGGAAATTTAATTATCACCAATTGGAATTTGTTTACGAAAATTCGCTACCATAACGCACTTGCTGCACCTAAACTCTTTTCAACACTTATTTACTATTGCTGTATCCATACTTTTTGAAAATGAAATAAATATAAACATTACAAAATTTTGAAGCTAAATTTTTAATAAGTTACGCTGAACATCTGTTTATAGGTATACTTTAAACTACTGCATGATATTATGTAGTGTCATTTACCTCAAATTTTCCATATACGAGTTGAAAAGTAAATAAAAACTAAAAGTAAACAATAAGTACCTCATACTAAGATTCTAAGGTATTATCGGCAGCGGAGTCGATTTCGGGGTTATTTTCTTCTTCTTTGTTTATGATGCCTGTAAATTTGACACCCTGCTGTCAGTTGGCAAAATACCAAATGACAAATAGGTAATTGGTGTTGTCAGATTTAACTAGGAGAGCTTTTAAATACCCTGAAAAATGGGAAGCTTAATATTTATACATAATAAAACGTAGTTCTAGATTGCCCTTAAACAAATTGAATCACTTTCATTAAATTTTTTATTTATTAGTATATATCTTGAGTTTGTCTTGAGAGTTTTGGCAAATGGCAATCCCGCTGATTGTTTATTGTGACATATTTTTGTAGCCCGTTCGTTTGAATTTTGATTTGGCGCATTTGTTTGCAACGGCAGTGTAAACTTGATATATCTGTCTGACCTTGTCTAGCATTATAGGCACCCATTCAGAAGTAATTTAAGGTTACATCGTAAATTCTTTTTTATTTGATTATGACGCAAAATTTACTGAACCGATTAAGTTCAAATTTGGTAGAGATGACCACTTATACGATATCTACATGCGTGTAACATTTGAGTTTCTAACTTCTAGTAATTTAAAAGATATTGCGTTTCAAGCATTTTTTCCCTAAAAGTATGTGAGTGTTAAAACTGTCTAACGAACTCATCCAAGTTATTAAAAAAATTGTTAAGTCCGTTGGCATTAGGGGGGACACCTCAACAAAAATTATTGTTCGTGTTTGTGATTCTCTGTATGAAAATGGACATGCCTTAAAAAGGTTTTTATTTTTATCGTGTAAACGATTCAAGATACGGAGAAATTTCAAGAGACAAAAAACTGGTAGTTTTAGTTTCTTTATCTCAAAATAATACACAAATCATATTGCAGTCAGTGGCGTACATTTTTATGTCACTAGATTTTGTTGAGGTTGCCCCCCCCCCCTAACGCCAATGGACCTACCAATCTGTATCTAATTAGGGCCAAATAAGTCCATTAATAATACAAACAACGCTGCCAAATTTCAAAACAATCGGTGAGGAGATATTTGAATTATTTAAAAAAATCGTTATTTTACAAAAAAATTTAACATCTTGCATCTTGGAAACAATGCATTTTAGCACCTATGTTTATGGGAACTTTTTTCATACAATGACCCGAAAAATCAACCCCTTAAATATTGCCCCATATTTTTTAAACAGCCTATATATATATATATATATATATATATATATATATATATATATATATATATATATATATATATATATATATATATATATATATATATATATATATATATATATAAATATATATAAACTTTTCAACTGACCTTCGATTTGGGTTCTAGGGGCCCTAATTCGCGCTCATTTGAAGAAATTTTCCAAAAACCCTACCATCGATACCTCTCTTAGTGAATTTTCTTAATGAAAATTCACTAAAAACGCAATTTTTTAAAGCAAAATTTTATTTATTCAGCACAGATTCCTCCTAAACTTACACATTTTGCAGAATGTTTATGGAAGCAATTCTAAATCCATAAAAACATTCATCATGCTGGTTTTCAAACCACAGCTTAGCGGCACATAAGCCTTCGTTGTTTGTCGATGATTGTTTACCTTTCAAATGTTTTTGTGAGCTTTGGGAATAGATAATAGTCTGATGATGCTAAATCCGGAGAGTAGGGCGGGCGGTTAACCAATTTTGTCTATTGCTTACAATGCAATCAACGACTTGTGAACTGGGGCGTTTTCTTGCAAAAAAGAGCACATCTGTCAATTTTCAGCGCCGCTTTTCTAAAATTTTGTCATGTAATTTAATTAGCAATTTATATTTACTTCAGTATTTAATGTAACCTTCGGTTTGCTTGATTCTAGTCTTGTTTTACCTAGTACTTTTTCTGCAGCTGCCTTTAAATTGCTTTTTATGCCTGTCCGCGTAGATCTTCCATAATTGAAATTTGCCACCGTATGCTTTATAACTTTTTCACTTCCTCTGTAACTTTTTGTTTAATTTGTGTATACCTCATTTCCTCCTTGTATTACATCTATTCTTTGTTGATGCCTTTTTGGTATAAACATATACAATAATAAACCAATATACCACCTGTCCGTTCTCAAATGTGAACATAGGGATTTAACGTGCTACTAAACATTTCTGCAAATTCCTGCTCACCAGTTTAACTTACATAAACGGTAATGGTACCAATTACAAATATGGAGATAAGATTATTTCGCATCATTCGCGCCAAGATTAATTTTGGCAGTTCCTGACAATTTAGTAATAATTGTTTTGTTCGATTTCTCACACTATAATTTGTTGTCAATTTGCATAATACTCTAAAAATGAATAATTACACAAACGAAGAAAGGGTTGCTATGGTAAAAACCTTGGTAATTGTCTAGTACCTTGACATATAAGCGATTTTGATAAAAATTTGCATGATCACGTAATTTTGTGTGTAAATGACGAAAATGACGAAGAAAATTAGGGCACACGCGTATATTCCGAGATAGGGTGATTTTTTCGTCGGAAATTTTCATCATCAGTACATCACCCAGTTGTAGCGTACCTGATATGATTTTTTTTTCATTTTTTGTACATCATTTTCTTACAAGTGTATGAATAAGAGGCAATGAAGATAGCGAATTTTTGATTGTTGCATCGGCATTAGATAATCCTCACACAAGCGTGTGGAATATCAAAATCTTCAGTGTACCGAGCATTGAGAAAATACAAGTTTTACTCACGTAAAACGAAGTTGCAGCAGGCTTGACGAATGCAGATTTTCGATGTCGCCTCAGTTTTTGCGAGTGGGCAGTAGGCAAGTACGATGAAAGTGACAATTCTTTTAATTATGCGACGATCAGTGATGAATCTTCATTTTCAAGTTGTGGTAGGGTTAACGGGTACAACTTTTATTATTACGCTTCAGAGAATCCCAACTTTTGCAGATCAGTGTACGATCCGACCGTTTTACAATAAATGTTTGGGCTGACATAATTGGGACAAATGTTATTGGGACATATCTCTTTGACGGCCACCTCAATGGGCAGTAATATCTGCGTATATTGGAAGATGTAGCAGCTTTTCTGTAAGATTTACCTCTAGATAACAATCGACGTATATGGTTTATGCAGGACGGGGCACCAGCACATTATGACATAAATGTTCGCTGATTTCTAAATGATCGGTACCCCAATAAATGGATAGGTGGAACTGGTACCGTCTCTTGGCCTTCAGGGTCTCATGACTTCACATTTTTAGTTTTTTTTTTCTATGGGGCTATATCAAGCAAATTGTGTATCAAAAACCATCCAACACTCTAGACAAACTAAGAAATAAAATTTCCTTTACCCACCTTTGTCCACCACTCTAAGGAGTAGGCAGATTGAGGCCTTAGAGTGTCCTTACCCACCACTCTAAGGAGTAGTGAGATTGAGGCCTTAGAGTACCCTTACATATTTCCTATACCCACCTTTGTCCACCACTCGAAGGAGTAGGCAGGTTGAGGCCTTAGAGTGTCCTTACATATTTCCTTTACCTCTTGAAAATGGCTCCAAAACAGGAGCCAAAACGTCGAGTTTTCATAAATTCTGGACGCGGTTCAACCCGAGAACCAAGTATGTCTCACATTAAAGACCGCGGAAATCTTTCTGAATATATATATATATATATATATATATATATATATATATATATATATATATATATATATATATATATATATATATATATATATATATATATATATATATATATATATATATATATATATATATATATATATATATATATATATATATATATATATATATATATATATATATATATATATATATATATATATATATGCGTTTTTCCACCAGTGGAGGTATGGGAAGTACTTGACTCAAATGCCAAATTGTGAATAACCCATGTTAACACAGAAGACCCTTTGTATGATTGTCATTTTCCTATTTCGGTTGTTAAGTAGTGTATACGTGCGTAGAGTTTTAACATTTTAATGCGTAAGAGAACAATGTCATATTTACATACAAAATGAGTCATAGAATATGTAGGTAAATAATGATCATATAAATTTTGTTAAAGGATTATTATTTGTTTACATACTGATAGGATAATAGCTCCACTGTACAAATATATATCGGAACGATAATGATTATTAAATTATTAGTGTTTCAAAAGTAAGTGAAATGTCTGTTATCTGTTAGTAATCATATTTAGAAACATTAGGTTTCTTAAGCAGCGCGTCTTAGTGCCTTTAGAACTAAAATTAGTGTTAAGATCTGAATCTTGAATAGTGCAGCTCAGTTTTATATTTCGTTTTTTTTTTCGTGTAAATGTGAATTTGTTTTCAAAGTTATTAGTTTATATAAACCATATTAGTTATTTAGTTTGGCGTCAAAACTCGTTTATCTACTGTGCCAATAGTGGTAACCGTAAATAACTACAAGTGTGTGTGTGTGTGTGAGGTTTTGTGAATTAGGAACTAAAAGAATCAAAACCTTCTGTCCATGATGAGGTAATTACTTTTGTTAACTAGAATAATCAGGCTGGTGAAATGTATAATCAGAAAAACCATGGCATCAGTTGGTCATTAAAAAATATTGTACATTTATTATATCGGTGATATTTCATTTTCTCTCATGGTCAGCTTTCTGAATCTTTTCTGCAGAAACAAGCTTAGAACGACCACTGTATTCATAAACCACAAGAGAAATGTTGTGGTTTCAACCCCAAAGAAAGTTGCGGAACCAGAGGCAAATATTACTGCTGGGTGGGGAGAATTAAAAGAAAACATTAATACAAAACGTGAACAAACAGAAGAAATAAACAACTACCAACCGCCCTTGAACTTCACTCTAACCCACCCCCGGTTTTTCCCGAAATACCAAAAAAATATTTTTCATACTCTGATGACGCCAACCTTGTTAGTGAAACGCTGGTCAGGTCTTTAAAAATATGTGTTGTGGTGATTCGGGTTCTCCAAGTGTACTTATACATATACAGTGTGGAAAAAAACGTAGACTACCCTACCCCTAATAACTGCGAATTTTTTTTAAGCGCCGGAACACGCCAGTTTAGTTTTTAATTAGCCTATTTTTTCATCTAATTCATTTGTTTTTTCATTGACGGCCGTCAAAGGTATGACGTCATCCACATTTTGTTTGAATTGCAGGAGCGGCTTGTGATGCATCATTTGAAAGCTCTTATCTCGCACAGTATGCTCCTAGATTTTGGCACGATTCTATCATGCATTTTGATAATGGCTACCTTTTTTTCCAGATTTGTTTTTATTAAACTAGGAATACATAACTTGTGATTTCATTCCTTTAAGCGTAACTATCCGACATGGTTTTAAATTTTCAATTGCACTAAAGCAGAGTAGTAGTAGTAGTAGTATTCTCTTAATTAAGAAAACACAAGAGCGACAGAACAAAGAAACTATGTATGTCAAATGGAATTAAATAAATAAATACGAATAACATTAGGGATGACTTGCGATTGATAAATGAATAATTTATTGCAGTAAGTGCTGAACGTGTTGTCCCTTAACTACTTGACAATGTGTGTGTGTTGCATGATGGGATGGTTTAAAATTTAAATTTATCAACCATAGGCTTTTAACTTGACAATGTCCAAGTCCAGAAACAAACTCTTCTTGAACATTGTGTATTGTTTTGTGTAAGATTTTTCTCATTTCCATTCTTATGCAGTACTTTAAGTCATCAATATTTTTTGGACGATTTAAAAACACTATGGATTTCAAATAACCCCACAAAAACAGTCCAGAGGTGTCATATAAGGTGATCTGGTTGGCCATTCTACAGGGCCTCGTCGACCAATACATTTTCCCGGAAATGCCAGATTAAGATAGTCTCGAACTTCTCTTGCATAATGTGCTGGAGCATCATCTTGTTGTAGCCAAATTTCTGGGCTGTATAAATCGGGATTATTTGAGTCGGGATAGAGAGTTATTAAGGCTGGTCGAATTGCAAAAAATTCTGGTATGCTTCACCTCTAAAATTTCCTTCAAAGAAAAATGGCCCTAGCACTTTGTCTTTTAATATGCCTGCCCATACATTAAGCTTCTCGGGTAATTGGCTATCAACTTGAATCCATCGTGGATTCTCTTTGGACCAGTGTCGACACTTTTGCTTATTCACCGTTCCGTTAAGGTAAAATGTGGCCTCGTCTGAGAATAAAGTATTTGATGCAAAATTTGGATTTCGATGACAAATTGGTTGCATAATTTCACAAAATTGCAGTCTTCGGTCGAAATCGTCTTCATTTAATTCGTTTAGCAGACTATATCGGTAGTATTTTTCTTTGTGCCAAATTGTTTGCACATACTTATGACATTCCCATATTATGAGCAATTTGGTGACCAACACGATGCGGATTTTCTTGAACAGTACAACAATCTGTAGGTCTTCGACTTTTAGGCAAATTTTTAACACCGCCATGTTCCTCATATTTTCTAAAAATCTTGGAAACCGTGGACTGTGAAGCCAGCGTTCTATTTGAATGGACTTGATTAAAGACTTCCGTACCTTATTAGTTAATCTAGGACGATCTCCATAACTAACCATAATGAAACTTGCAATACGATCTTTTTCACTGGGACATTTATTGATTTTTAAAAGGGAAAATTTTAAAGGCAAAACAAAGCAATGTCAAAAGATTCTAGAATATAAGCACTACTGTCAATTTTGACTCTTCATGTTTGTTGTTTGTTTGCATACTCTTTGTCAAAACTACTAAACAGCTCGTCAAAATTTAGGCATATCTTATTTATAATTTTTTATTAACAAAACAGAACGTGCTCATATTGATAATTTATAACCAGATTCAACAGTTGCCTTCACAAAAAAATCACAGAATTTAGTCATTGATTCTTAGTGGAATTCTTTTTTTCTGAAAAAAAAACCGGTCGCCATTTTGAAAATGCATGATAAAATCGCGCCAAAATTTAGAAGCATACTGTGTGAGATAAAGGCTTTTAAATGATGCATCACAAGCCGCATACTGCAATTAAAAAAAATGCCGATGACGTCAAACCTTTGACGGCCGTCTATGAAAAAAAAAACAAATGAATTAGATGAAAAATTGGGCTAATTAAAAACTAGATTGACTGGTTCGAGCGTTTTTCGAAGAAAAAAAATTACGGGGGGTATTAGGGGTAGTCCATACTTTTTTCCACACTGTATAATTTATCTTGCATCACAAAGTGGGAATCGGTTTGCAAACTGCTTTAAATTGATTTTGGAAAATTGTTAATATTTATATTACATTCATTTTGTAGCTATAAATTAAGAATATCAAAAATAATTAAGGTTACGTCTTTGGGTTATCTATAAGTAAGTAGAGCTGTCGATTGCTGTTTTAAGTTCCGTAATGTATGAAATTATTCTAATTTGCAGTGCGCAGTTTGATTTTAAATAGTTTTGACTTTGAAAACAATTAGGTTACAAATTAGGCAATCCAAGTTATACTGTTAAAGAATTGTAATTACTACGTCTAGTATTTATATTAGCTGGACACTTACCATACGCTTTTAATGGGTTGGCTCCAAACTTTCAATATACAGGTGTTTTTTTAACACAGGGAAAAATTTGTATGAGCTATTCTTTACGAAAAATAAAAGTCTGGACGCAGCAAGTGCGTTATGGTAGTGAATTTTCATTAAAATGTTTTTTAATAGCAAATATGTGTTTTTTAAAGAAAGCAGGCATCAAATTTGGTTACCAGTATAACCTATATAGTAGAAACAATGTGCCATGTTTCATCAAAACAGCTTTATTCTTTGAAAATTTACAATAATTTCCGAAAGTACACTTTAAATGTTCCCGAAAAAACTGGTCTTGGCCAACGAACCTTATAGGTTAATAGCAAATTGAGCTATTCAAATTTGAAGCATTTAATGAAAATTCGCTACCATAACGCACTTGCTGCGTCCCGAATTTCTTTTCTTACAAGCAGGCATTATATTTCGATGGAAAATGCAACATAAGGCGTGTTCGATAAAAAAAAAGAAAAATTGTATCACCAACGAGTTATGGGCCACGCTGTGATTGTAGAAATATTTTTTTAAGATGTAGCTCAAGACACCCTATAATTAATGTATACAATTTTTTTTGTATCTTGTATAATAACGGATATATTGAGCTTTATTGATTTTTTACGAAAATTCGTAAAAAATTATGTACCATTAAACTCTATAGCTAAAACTACTCCCAAAGCATTAGAGAAAGGGTCTATTTAAAATTAATTTTCTGGAACTATTTTAGTAACATGAAGGACTGATGAAGCTAAGACTTTCGGGTTTCTAAAATATTCTTCTTGCGACATTTTCTTTACATAACCCGTATTAGTTTCACGTTCTTTGCGTAAATGTTGCCAATTTTGACGTTTTAAATCGCGACTTTGACGTTTTGAGGAAAACCGCATTTTTTTTGTCTTTAAATGCCTATAACTTTTCTGTCTTTTCACTTACAGAGCTAAATTCTTGTCCAAGCCACTTTGAAAAGGAAGGTACTCACCAAATTTGATCAAAATTGGCCCATTATTTTTTGAGTTATCAGTGTGATAATAATGATGCAAAATTATTCTCTAACTGGTTCAAAGAATTGAATGTCTTCTATCGATATTTCAAACTTAGAATTTAACGCAGCAAAACTCAGCCCACAGCATATGTTCGAAGTAACGTATAAATCGGAGCTAACAAAACAAAGTCGTAATATTTTCACAAATATCAAAGATAGCTATAGGGAATGATACACAAAGTCACACTTATTTTCAAATCTCTATCTAGAAATGTAACAAAAAGTATAACATTCCATTTAAAATAACGAAGTTGGAAGTTGGTAGCTACTTCCGGTATAACCGGAAGTTTCACAAAGCTTAATGTATTTTCCCGATATAGCCTGGATAATCACAAAAACATTTTTTTTCAAAGTATTTTTGGATAGCTCCCAAGGAAAGGGATATATAGAGGAATTACACACTATTCGGCCATCTATATATATATATATATATATATATATATATATATATATATATATATATATATATATATATATATATATATATATATATATATATATATATATATATATATATATATATATATATTATATATATATATATATATATATATATATATATATATATATATATATATATATATATATATATAACCATATAACAATTGAAGCTAACCGCGGATATGAGTTCTAAGGATCCTAGTTTGCGCTCATTTGAAGACATTTCATTAAAATTCAAAAATCGCGATCTCCTCATTAGTGACTTTTTTTAAAGAAAATGACTTGATTCCTAACTTGATACTTTTTTAAACTGTGTATAGAAGTCATTTAAATTAACAAAAGTTTCAAATAAAAAAAAAGTTTAGTTTTCAAGGCGCTTGTAGGCAGACGGGCGAGAAGAATTAATTGTTCGCATAGAGTAGGCTGCGACAGCAGTTAAAGAAAAACCGACAACTTTGAAGAAATGATTTAAGCAAGACATGACCGTATTAGATGCATTTTGTAATAAATGAATGTAAGTTTCTTATTTTTCCGTTTTGAAAATGTTTATTTTAATGACTTCTATATCCAGTTAAAAAAAATTGGGACGCAAGTGGGTTATGGTAGCGAGTTTTCATTAACTGCTTCAAATTTGTATAACTTAGTTTTCTATAAAGCTAGAAAGTAGAATTTTGGTATGTAGTAAAGTATTTACGAGGGCAACATATCAACAAAATTTCATCAAAATAACTTATTTTGTTATTTTTTGATACAATTTTGTTTCCGAAAAATCAGTTTTTTTAAAAGAATAACTGGTCCGATAGGACTGGCTAACCAACTTGCCCAAGCTATTTATATATATATATATATATATATATATATATATATATATATATATATATATATATATATATATATATATATATATATATAAATTTAAACGGACCTTGGTTTTACTCTAGTATGCATAAGCAAGAAGAAAAATGGTGTGGAACCCCGACACCCGAAAGTTATGGGACCCGGAGCGGACAGCGGAACGGGCAAAGAAGGAACATCGTTCACCTAAACAGCTTAGTTCGACTTCTATAAGCAGCCTTTTTTTTAAATTTTGCATCAACATTTGCTGCAGGTCCCCTAGCTTGTTTAGTGGTTTAAGTGACACTTTTATCTTATAGTTTATGCACAAAACATCCTACTAAGCAGGCCTAAACGTCCTGAACGACCTGACTTGACCTGACCTAACCTGACTCCCCGAATTATTGTAGTTGTGGCAATTACGGGAGCACCGAACATATTCTATTAGAGTGTGAAAATAATAAAAACCTAATTAATAATGTAGGAAGTAGGGTATATTAAAGAAAAAAAAAATGATGCCCATTTAACCTGGCAACACTTTTGCAATCTAAAGAGATAGAAATGTATGTATTATTAGACAAACATATAGAAAATCTCAAAATAGAAATTTAAATTGAATGGCAATATTTTCTTATGTACTAATGATTAATATTTGATGTATGTTTTTATGGTTGTTATTTTAGGACATCATTTGTTTTCTCCCTAGTGTTCTTAAACCATTATTTTCCGTGGCCCTCCTGTGAAGTCTCGTTATAAAAGTTGCCTATATAGGCCCATAGGCATGAAGTGGGTTCCCCGTTTTTCCTATATTAGTTTAATAAGTTAAAAAAAGATGTAAAATGATCGCACCCCAACATAACAATGAAAAAATAAATAATAGTGGATAGATTTTAAAATTAGGTTGTAATAGGCGAATGGCTTAAAGCCGCAGTCACAGATGTCGACAGCGCGTGGACAACAAACAACAACAATAATGGGAATAAAATGATTACTATTATTGTTATTATTTAAAAAAAAACGCTGCTTCAGCATATGGTTGTAATTATGACTACAGAGTATTGTATTAGTGAATTTTCGTAGAAAAAATTCTCTAAGGGGGAGAACCCGACTTTTGAATTTTGAAAATATTTTTGCAAATGAGCGCGACCCTTAGAACCCATATCCGGGGTCAGTTTTAATTTATATATATATATATATATATATATATATATATATATATATATATATATATATATATATATATATATATATATATATATATATGTATGTATGTATGTATGTATGCATGCATGTATGTATGTATGTATGTATGTATGTATGTATGTATGTATGTATGTATTACACCGATAACTCAAAAAATAATGGGCCGATTTTGACAACATTTGGCATGTGCTTTCCTTTTGTAAATGGCTTGGATAAGTTCGTTAGTTAGGAAAATCTGATGAGGTTTTCCGGGAAAATTTTGAGTGTTCATTCGAAAAAAAATTTTATCTCAAAAAAATAATGGGCCAATTTTGAAAAAAAATTGGCATGTACCTTCCTTTTGTAAATAGCTTGGATAAGTTCGTTAATCAGGAAAATTTGACGAGGTTTTCCGGGAAAATTATGAGTTTTCAGTCGAAAAATTTTTTTTCTCAAAAAATAAAAAAACTATGATAACAAAATTTGGTAGGTAGGTTTACGATATAAAAAGTAAACTATTCACCAAAATTTAGATTTCTATGTTACAAGAAAAATAAGTTATAGTAAAATATTTTGTGCCAGATCACTTCTATGAAAATTCACTACCATAACGCACTTGCTGCGTCCCGTAGTTTTTATTATTGTGACCTGACGAAATAATCACAACGAACTGAATCATCGGTACAAAGAAAGTATGTTGTATATTTGCAATGATTACGGGAGGTCACTGTAAATAGTGTGTTCTTATCTTTAATTTTCAACCATTTACGTCGCCTTTTAGTAGCCGCATGTTAAGGATAGAGATATGTATAGCTTGGGTGAAGGATTGCCGGTCTAATTTAGATAATTTAGTCCGGCATCTTCATTGCGTTTCTGGCAGTGTTACGTTCTTCTCTGCGGTGTTGTTTTGTTTCTGTGATGTTAATAATTTAACATAGTGGTTGTTCGCAAACTTTATGTGACAAATTTGGTTTCGACCAAAAGACAGTTGTATTTTTTGGTGGATTTTTGAGTAGTTAAATGACATAATATACTTAAGGATGCAGCTGACATTGTGGGCGTTGTTTAGGTAATTTTTTTGACTGTGAAAAGCATGAATAATTTTTTCCATGCTTTAATGTAGTTATGTTCCCGTGTCCTAATATTTGGGCAAACAAAATTCAATTAAGGACGTTTTGTCATGGGAGAAGCCAGGTTTGTAATGTGTAGAGGCATATTTTCTGTTCTCACGACATATTTTTTACACAAATTTTGATTGGATTGCGCAAAAACTCAGCTATGATAAAAATAACAATAAAGGCGTAGTAAGCTGTATGTATAAATACGCGAAGACAGCTTATTTTATACTTAAGCTTTTTATACAATACTTTTTATAAGTAGGGAATAGATAAATGTCCTCTGCTGGTAATTTTTTAACAAAAATGCTGAAAGGAATCAACTTAGATTTTTAAATGTCCACTTTTTTAAGGAAAATATATCTACCCATACCAACTCTATTTGAAGGTAACTATCCTCATAAAATGTATAAATGGAAAGTGATGGAGTGTGATACCTGTTTTTTAAGGAATATTATTAATTCTCTATAAGCACTATAACCAATTTTCAATTTTGATCAGACTGACACCTGCCAGTGCTCGACTGTTGACAATATGCCACGGAGTCCCACTGCTGAGCATATCACCCAATCGAGGTCGTTTCGAAGCATGCACTGAAGGCCTCAACCTCCGGTTGCATCTCTTTTCTAGAGATATCATCCCCTTTTGAGTTAGTTTGGACCAGACACGCGCCAGCGCTTGATCCAAGGCAGTATCACTTGGAACTTCACTCCCAAGTAACATCCAAGCGAGGTTGTTTGTCTGTTGCAAACTCACATTGGAGCCCTCAACCTCTGTGTGTAAATAACTCCCTAAAGATCTCTCCGGGTTCGTCTGAGCCCGAGACCCTCCAGTGTTTGACTCCAGCTAGTCGCGTCTTACGATCCCAGACCCGCAGTGGACTTCAATGAGATAATACCCTGTATGTTTATCTTTTTATTTTTACCATTTGGATGTCTTACATTTGGCCACGTTCTCTTAAGATTACTACGTTGGTTTTGGTGGCCAGGCTCGTACCCAGCAAGCGGTGGATCACTTATTTAACAACACTAACCCTGATCGCCTACCAATTCCTCAAAGCACGGTGACAAAAAAAAATGGCAGTCGGAGATTCCTTCCTAGATTTACCTAAATCGAAGGCCTTCACAAACTACGGGTAGTCAGTTTAATGCTTTTTTGTCACTGCAAGATAATCGACATTCTTAGCTTAAAAAATGTATTTAACGTATGACATATCAAAATCTACGACTTATCGAATTGTGCATAAGCAAAGGTATCATCCGTACAAAGTTTTCCCCGGTACAAGAATTTTCTGAGGATGAATTCCATCGCAGGAATCAGTTCTGCGAACACATGTAGCAGATCTGTATGATAATTCCAAATTTTGAAAGGAAAACACATTTTTTCAGATGAAGCAACTTTTTATGTCAACGGTACAGTCAATAGAGAAAGCTGCTGATATTGGGCTACAGAAAATGCATGGTGGATGATACACTCTCGACATACTTTAAAAACAAAGGTCTGGTGTGGGGTAGTGAATGATCGAATCACATGTTCTTCCTTTTTTGATCTGACGCTATTCGACGAAATATATTTTAATTTTCTTCAGGTAGACTTAATTCTGCACCTCTCAGCCATATACCCAAACCAAGGACAACATAACCAACTCTTTTCCGGCAGGATGGAGCACGTCCACACCATGCAATCCAAGTCCGGACTTACTTAGATCAGCTGGATTGTAAGAGACCTATAGAGTGGCCACCAAGATCTCCTAATATTATCCCCGTCAATTTTTTCCTTGTGGGGATGTCTGAATTCCAAAGTTTACAAGAACAGGCCAAACAATTTCCCATAAATCGACAAGAAATAGATGCTAGCTCTTTTGAAAGTAACTTTTTTCGAGCACCATCTAGCAAAATAAAAATGTTTTATAGTACTGAATAGAGAACTAATTTTCCTTTAAAAAGATGTATCATCCCACCCCACGTTCCATTTAAAAATTTTGTGTCTGTAGTTGTCGTTTAAAGGGAGCTGGAGTGGGTAGAATAATTTTTGTGTCATACCACCCTGTTCCGTTTAAACATTTTCTGTGTGTAGTTGCCATTCAAAGGCGGTTGGAGTGGGTAGAATAAGGTTTATGTCAAAAAGCTATATTTAAAAGCGTAAAAAAAGCATATAAATAAAATTTAAAAACCTCCTTTCCACGTTCCTCTAAAAAATAATGCTGCAAATTGAATAATAACTTCCACATATCTGTGATGATTTATTACCTTCAGAAAGACATTCTCATGGAATGAATTGAGGGCCCATGACTTGATCACAAAGAAAATATTTGTATTCCTGTACCCATAAGCTTTTGAAACGTTATATATATATATATATATATATATATATATATATATATATATATATATATATATATATATATATATATATATATATATATATATTCCCCTCAGGGCTCGTCCGCGGCCTTGCCGCCCCGATAGCACTGCAACATTTGGTTTATTGTGCATAAACGTTATATTACTCGACTTTTATTGAAAAAATGACAATTTTAACCAAATCACCCCTTATTTATCCCTTACCCCTAAACCGATCTTACCCAAAAATAATTCGAAGTCTTCCTTTGTCGGGTGCTAAGTGGATACCAAATTTGAAGATGATATCTCAATTCATTCGAAAGTTATTACGCCTATTAACAGGCAGACGTACATGCCGACAGACCAGCCGACCAACAGACAAAAAATGTTTAGTTCCAGAATCAAGTTTTCTATGTTTTGAGATTTTTTACGCCGTTTTAGCAACAAAAAGAATTCGTACATTTTGTCAACAATATTTCACCCCCACACATTCAGCCCCTAATTTAATTTCAGCACAGGCTTCCAGATGTTTGATAAAATTAAAAGTTTTCTAATAAATAAACCCTAAAACGTTATATTACTCGAGTTTTAACGAAAAGATTGCAATTTTCTCAAAATCACCCCCCATTCATCCCCTACCTCCTAAAGCGATTTTACACAAAAACAATCCGAACCGTTCGTTTGTCGACTACTAACTGTATACCAAATTTGAATTGAATTTAATATCTCAATTCGTTCTAAAGTTATCGTGTCTACAGACAGATATACAGACCGACAGACGAAAAAAATTCGTTCCCAAATCATGTTATCTATATGTTTAGATACTTTTTACGTCGTTTAAGCGAAAAAAAATTTAATTTTTGTCGCGTACTTTCACACGTTGTGACGATGTGGAAGTGATGATTAATAATCGAGAAAATTTATTTATTTATTGTTTTTGAAACGCACTGTATACCTACTTGAAATGTACAATTTTACGGAAACGAAACCTCAAGATTTGCATGTTTCAAAGGAAGTTTTGCGGGGGAATTATTTTCCTAGGGTGCGCGAGTTTTTCTCTGATTTATCTTACAACGAACTTTTAAATTTCGTAAATGTGGAGGGCTCTTGCGATGACTTGGCCTTATATTTTAATTAATGTTATCGATTGCTATTTGGTAAAGTGGTTTTCTGTCGAGGTGCGAGAGATGCAGCCGCCGTCGATGTGTTTTTTTTTGTCTTATACACTGTACCGTTAGTTATAAAAGTTTGGTGTAGTAGTGTTTTAAAATATGACAAATTTGATGATCGCCCCAGCGTTAATGTCAAACTTACAGATTTATAAAAAAAGTCTACAACTTTTTTATTTTAATTGGAAAACCCTAATTATTTTTTCTTAGTTTGCAAGGGTATTTCATAAAGAATTTAACGATGCAGGGTTGACTGGTTTATTTCCAAGCAATAGCTTATATATCCCGGACCCAGAATTAGACAGTTAAGCCGACAAGCGTCTAAAATGTGGTCATCTATGTCGCCTAAACAAGGACGGACACTTTGACACTTGCGTGTATAAACAACATTATATATTTTTATCAATGAAGTTTACGTTTTCAGCTGACAATTCCCTGTCTGTCTCATTAGCCTATTTTTGGTTTTTTTTTTCGTCGTCGAAAATTATTTCTGCGGTCTATTGGTGTTTGTCTTATAAAAGTGTATGACATACGACGAGATATTCACATGCACTTATCATAATTTTTAAGAACATAATTTTATTTGTTCAACGCAAGCCTCTAAGAGCTACACATTTAACATAACGTCCATAAAGCAATTCTAAACCCTAAAATAATAATTATCTTGGTCTTCAAACCACCCCTCAACGGCACATATGGCTTCGTTGTTTGTCTGATGGTGCTAAATCCGAAGAATAGGGCGGGGGTCAACCAATTCAAAGCGAATTTTATCTATTGTTTGCAGTGCACAACGACTTGTGAGCAGGGGTGTTGTCTTGCAAAACGCCTACATCTTTGACCAGTTTTCCGCGGTGTTTTTCCACAATTTTCCCTGTAATTTAGTTAGCAACTCACTATTGTATGTTCCCGTGGCAGTCCCATCCTTCAGAAAATCTAGGAGCATTATCCCATCTTTATCGCAGAAAGCTGAAGTAAGTAAACCTTGCCAGCCAACTTCTGACCAAGAAAACTTTTTGGGTCGTGGAAAACCAAAATGCTTTTACTCTTTGGTTTGCTCTTTAGTCTCCGAAACATAGCGTTGCACCGATGTTTCGTTTATAGTAACAAAGAGACCCAAAAAGTTTAAGGAATTTACTTCAAAATTGTGACACATTTCCTTAGACAGTGTCAAACGAGGGGCTTCTGATCAGTGCTGCTTAAGCACTTCGGAATACATTTTGCTAAAATCTTTCTCGTTCTCAAGTTGTGAGGAATAATGAAACCAATTTTCTAGAGTGGTCATAGAAATTGATCTTTCAGAGCGACATCTTTTACACTTGGTCGACCTCTTTCAAATTCCGCAACCCAGTTTTTAATAGTAGCATCCAAGAATATTGGTCACCTAATGTCAGGTCAGGTACTATATCAGCAAAAATTTCTTTGCCCGATAACCCTTTCAAAAATAAATACCTGACCAAGACTATTTTGTGTCAGAATCTAGCCTTTTCTCAGAGATGCCGTTTCCAAAAATTAACAGTTTTGTCACTTTAAATTCAGGAATATCACTACTCAATAGTACAGCTAAGATGTCATTGGCCAAAAGTGCCACGAAAATTTCTGTCAAGTACCCCGGCAAATTATTTATAAATAAAATAAATTAAACTGGTCCCAAGATAAAATTCCTTGTGGAACTTCAGTTGGGCCAATTCGGGTATGTGAATTTACCTTCTCTTAATTTGAAAATTGAACCACCTGAGATCAGTTAGTCAAATACGAGCTCAGCCAGATTGTCGCATGCCCCGTGCCCCGTGTATCCAGAGTTTGTACAACAACAAATCGTGCTGGACGGTATCAAAGGCCCGGAACAAGTTATGGAACAGACCACTTACTCGCTGCTTTGTTTCAAAGCCATATAACACCGTTTAGTAGAAGACAAGACGCGGAGTTAGAATGCGATTTTTTACAAATAAATTCGTATAGTCTCGTTTTAAAAGTATTTTCATGAATTTTGGAGAATGCAGTTAGCAGCGCAATTGGTCGATCATTTTTAAACTTGGCTGGATCGCCGCTTTTTAATGACTGAATAGTAATTCGAGCTTTCAACTCATCCAAAAACAATCTCATCTAGAAGGAAATATTTATCAAGTACTTAAGTGGTGACACAAGAAAGATAGAGCTACTTCCTTCAACAATGAGCAGGGAATGCTGTCGATACATGCAGATGGGTTTTTCGAAACAGACAATACAATTGCGCGGACTTCAAGAAAGCAAAGAAATGGAAGTTTTTTAAAATTACTTTTTTTTATATAACATACTAATTATTGTCTCTGAGCGTGAAAATATCTTTGGTGTTAGATTGTGTCTAAAAGCGGGTATCCATATGAGCCAATGCCCCGTAACGTAACACCGAACATGTTACAGAGTGTTGCAAGATGACACGACACGCATTTTGACTTTTTTATTTATTTTTGGCCGTGTCAATCACCTTGTAACGTAACCGAATGGGGTTACGCCACATACGTGGACTTGTTCTCCACGCTCATCAAAAAAGCCCTCAGTCTGTATCTGACTTCAGCAATATGATTGCCGCTCTGCAGTTACAGCTAGCAGCTTCATATATTTTTATTCAGCACCAGATTTTGAGAAAAAACAAAAATCTCCGCCTTGCTGGATCTTGAAATTATATCAAAGTGTTCCTCCTCCGTCGGCAGCAATCTACATCTACGCATCCTGCTTCTTAATTTCATTGAAATGGTCGGGATGTTGAGGATCCCAAATTATAGTTTTTTTTTCATGATAACGTTCTATTAAATTAATTGTAGCTTCCTTAGTCCACTCCATGGTCACATACACACAAAAAGATGCAAACAAAAGGCAGACCACAACTCAAGACTAGAATACACAACGACACAGACGAATGAGGACTGAAAAATAAGTTTGGAAGTTTCGAATGCAACAGTACACGACACACAAGGGCACCCGTCGCATCGCTGCGCGTGACCGTGTCCTTTCTTTGATGCGACGGTAAAAAACCGACAAATGGTGGGTTGTAACGCTTACGCGTGTCTAGTTGGTTATGGGTAATATGCAACAGTTTTTCGTATCCACTAGCCGTATCGTAACATTTTCGCGGTTACGTTACGAGTCATTTGATACAAGTGGATACCGGCCTTTAAACAAAATATCATCGTAAAATAATACCATTCAATATTTTGCCTGGAAATTGGTGGCTTTTTTACTAATGCTATTAATGTTGTTGTTATTTTTCAAAAAAATCTCTTCGTCTCTGAAGTAATGAAAATGACAAGAAAAATGTTTTTTCGTTTAGCTGTGAGTGCAAAATTTTAGTTTGATTTGTTTTCAAAGTGTTTGTTGGCTGTCCAGGTATGACTGCATTTCTGTATCGTCATGCTCTAGATTCACTTGAAATACACGTCAGAGTTTATACCCCGCAACATTCAACATTAGATGAAGCTGCAGATTAATCACTTTCTCTTAAATTTTCTCTATTATTACAGTAAGATTACTAATGTTCTTGTTAACTGCTTGTATATGTATTTATAACTTCGAATGCTTTTCTCGAAACATGAGGCATGCTTGAGTCACATTGAATAGTCAACATCTGTGTGACACGTCCCAAGTTATGTATTTACAAATAATACAAGAGGAAATAAAATCGTCGCCTAGAGAGTTTATTTATAAATTCTTGCAGATTAAAGGGAAATTCTTGTGATTGTGACTGTCGAGGACGGTAGATGAAGTGAGTCATTCATGACCAGATGAACCTCGTTTTAGGGGGTCACATTCCCTGACTGTGCACTCTCCTTTTGGCGGATATAATTGTTATACTGTTGCCTTATTAATAATCAAAGAAAGGATACGGATACAGGGAGAAATTAGTATATATGGCCTCTCATACATACGCAAAGAAATTCCTAAAGGAAAGTTATACTATGTTATAACGAAAGAACCTCTTTTAGTAATCTGATTCTTTAACGTTTTTTTTTTTTTGGATTTGTTTTATTTGGATTACGGATTTATAATGCTAGTTTCCGTTATGTGCCAGGCTCGCGTTTGATATAAGACACCCCATGACTGTTACGTCAAAATAAATTTGCTGTTGTCAGAGATGTAACATTAAATTAAAGTCAAGTTTTCAAATATAGTGGTTTTTGATAAAAATGAAACATATATTCCCAATACCATCCATGTTTTTAGACATTGCCATGGTCTACAATACGGTGCGGTAATTTTGCAGATTTGAAATCAGGTGACAGCACTTTGGGACAATCGATATTTAAATTAAAGTCTAGTCAAAATTGCCTTTTTTGCAACCACAAGTTTAGACTTATTTGTAAGATGCTTTGCACAATTTATATAATAAACTATAACAATAACTTTTCGAAGAGTCGGTAGTCTTATTTAAAAATTCAAATAACAAGCTTCCTAGCAGCATCCGAATTGTTAATACTTATATTCCTACAGTATTGTGCAGTTTGAGGGACTCGTAGTCAAATTGTGTACTAAAATGGTTCATTGCTTGCAAAGTAATAGTTATGTTAAATTATACTATAACTATTACATTAATTAATAGGAAACATGTTTTACTCGTTTTGGCATTGACTCAAAATGTTTCTGACCATTTTCAAACATCCGCTCTCCTCGATATCACACCAGAATGGCAGCTTCTATCATCTTTATTTTTTGTAGTACGGTCTATTATTGGAAATGGTAAATAGGTTTATATATATATATATATATATATATATATATATATATATATATATATATATATATATATAGATATAGATATATACATACAGGGTGATTCATAAGTGGTGACCAAAAATGAAACCCCATGTTCTTTGAACAATTTTAGAGAGGGTATGTCCTATAAATTTTTTTTCCTATAATGCTTAATTAAAAAGATACAGGGTGTTGAAGTTGAATTTAAAAAAATAAAATTTCCCAATTTTTTAAAAAGTAGTACATATATTTTGCTGAAACTTCGCATGTGTAGGCTGTTATGGAAGGCGCGTATTCAACCATAACAATTGAATCGGCTAATCCAGCAGTGGCGCGCGTACCCACATGTCATTGATTATCCCTTAAGGAAAAAACGGGTACGCCCATGACTTTTTTTTTTGAATCTTACTTTCATTCGTGAACAAAATGACTCTCTTGATATATTTCTGTACGACGCTTATTTTACGAGTAAGCAATGAATCAGGTAAGTGTTTTAGAGCACAGTTCATGATTTTTAGTCGTTGTTTGGTAGAAAATCGCAATGATACACTTTTATGCCTCCATTGGCCTGAATACACGCACGACATCTTTTTAATATGGAAAATTTAATGTCTTGAGGATTCATTGTTGCTTGAATATGACGAAAAGCATTATTTATCAGTTGTTGTAACTGCTCTGGTGTATTTATTTGTTCACTGTAGACCAGTCGCTTAAAATCACCCCAAAGATATAAGTCAAGTGGGTTTAAGTCCGGTGATCTTGCAGGCCAATGTATTGGTCCAGTTTTGCCAATCTATCTTTCATTATACTGTTCATGTAGCCATGTAACAACGTTTCGACTATGATGCGCTGGTGCACCGTCATGCTGGTACCACATTATACCTCTTGTTGCTAGTGGAATGTCATCTAGAATGTTTTCTACACGTTTTTCTAGGAGCGCTAAGTACGAAGATCCATTTAAACGTTGTGGCAGGACTTCCATGAACAGTGAGCCGTTAAAAATACCACACCATAAATTAATGGAAAATCTATGTTGAAATGTGCGAGTCCTTGTTGCATGTGGATTTTACAATGACCAGACATGCTCATTATGAGAATTATAAATACCATTTCTTGTAAATGTTGATTCGTCACACCAGAAGATTAGATTAGGGAATATAATATTTTGATTGTTCATTTCCAACATCCATTCACAAAAGACTCGTCGATGCACATTATCTCCAGGTAGAAGGCAATGAACATTCTGTCGATGATATGGATGTAAGGCTTCTCGATGTAAAGTTCTCCAAACAAAGCTTTGAGAATATTGTAACTACTAGTGGAATGTCATCTAGAATGTTTTCTACACGGTTTTCTAGGAGCGCTAAGTACGAAGATCCATTTAAACGTTGTGGCAGGACTTCCATAAACAGTGAGCCGTTAAAAATACCACACCATAAATTAATGGAAAATCTATGTTGAAATGTGCGAGTCCTTGTTGCATGTGGATTTTCCAATGACCAGACATGCTCATTATGAGAATTATAAATACCATTTCTTGTAAATGTTGATTCGTCACACCAGAAGATTAGATTAGGGAATAAGATATTTTGATTGTTCATTTCCAACATCCATTCACACTCTTCGATGCACATTATCTCCAGGTAGAAGGCAATGAACATTCTGTCGATGATATGGATGTAAGGCTTCTCAATGTAAAGTTCTCCAAACAAAGCTTTGAGAATATTGTAACTACGTGGCAATGCTCCGAGTACTTGTAGAAGGTTGATCCATCACTGCATCCAACACTCTCTCTTCGTATTCAAGTTGATGTTGTCTTCTACCATTAGCTCTAGGGTCAGGACGTTGTACAATACCGCACTGTCGAAGTTTTGAAAACGATCGAGAAAAAACCATTGGTGCAGGTTGACGGCGAGTGGGAAACCTACGTTGATATTCCCGACAAGCATCTAGAGCATTTCCATCAGCATATCCGTAGATAAAAATTATATTTGCATACTCTTCTGAGGTGTACTCCATTATAAGAAGTAAAAGAGTAGAAAATTTTGCAATTTTATAAAGTTTACCACTTACACCTATTCAAAATAATAACTTGTTAACCTAAACGTCAAGTGACACTTAATGACAACTTTGGCAAACCAGACTACTACTTACTAAAATACAACAAAGATAATCGTCGTACAAAAAAATATCAAGACATTAAATTTTCCATATTAAAAAGATGTCGTGCGTGTATTTAGGCCAATGGAGGCATAAAAGTGTATCATTGCGATTTTCTACCAAACAACGACTAGTTAAAAATCATGAACTGTGCTCTAAAACACTTACCTGATTCATTGCTTACTCGTAAAATAAGCGTCGTACAGAAAATTATCAAGAGAGTCATTTTGTTCACGAATGAAAGTAAGATTCAAAAAAAAAATTAAAAAAAAATCATTGGCGTACCCGTTTTAGTGAATTTTCTTAAAAAAAATTCACTAATGAGGAGATCCCGACTTTTGAATTTTGAAAAAAATTTCTTCAAATGAGCGCTAATTAGGCCCCCCAGAAAACATATCCGGGGTCAGTTTCAATTTTTATATGATATATATATATATATATATATATATATATATATATATATATATATATATATATATATATATATATATATATATATATATATATATCACACCGATAACTCAAAAAATAATGGGCCGATTTTGATTAAATTTGGTGAAAAAATTCCTTTTGCAAATGGCTTGGATAAGTTCGTTAGCCAAGAAAATCTGCCCAGGTTTTCCCGGAAAATTTTGTGTTTTCTTTCGAAAAAAAATTATATCTCCGGAAGTAACAAAGTAAGGGCTACCAAATTTGGCACGCAAGTTTATATCCTTATATGTAAGTTACCTACCAAAATTTAGCTATGTAGGCAAATAACTTGAATATAATACGGGCTCTAGAAATAAAATGTCTCAAGAAGGATGTTTTACAAGCCCTAAAGTCTTAGTTTCAACCGTCATTGTCCTTCATTTTACTAAAATATTTGCAGAAAATTCATTTCAAATAGACCCTTTCTCTGATGATTGGCAGTAGCCTTAGCTATAGAGTTTATCGTTTAATGGTATATAATTTTTGTCGAATTTTCGTAAAAAATCAATAAAGCTCAATATATCCGTTATTATATAAGATATGAAAAAAATTTGTATATATTAATTATAGGGTGTCTTGAGCTACATCTTAAAAAATTATTGTTACAATCACAGGGTGGGCCATAAGTCGTTGGTGATACGAATTTCCTTTTTTTTTAAATCAAACACGCCTTATGTTATTGCATTTTTGCATTTTCCATCGAAATATAATGCATGTTTGTAAGAAAAGAAATTCTGGACGCACCAAGTGCGTTATGGTAGCGAATTTTGATCAAATGTTTCATATTTGAACAGCTCAATTTGCTATTAACCTATAAGGTTGATCAAGAAACGTGTTTTTTCGGGAACACTTTAAGTTTACTTTTGGAAATTTTTTTACATTTTCACACAATAAAGTTATTTTGATGAAACATGGCACATTGTTTTTAGTATATAGGTTATACTGGTAACCAAATTTGATGCCTGCTTTCTTAAAAAAACATACATATTTGTTATTAAAAACATTTTTATGAAAATTCACTACCATAACGCACTTGCTGCGTCCAGAGTTTTTTTTTCTTGATGGATAACCAATGACATGTGGGTACGCGCGCCCCTGCTGGATTAGCCGATTCAATTGTTATGGTAGAATACGCGCCTTCCATAACAGCATACACATGCGAAGTTTCAGCAAAATATATGTACTACTTTTTAAAAAATTGGGAAATTTTATTTTTTGAAATTCAACTTCAACACCCTGTATCTTTTCAATGAAGCATTATAGGAAAATTTTTTATAGGACATACCGTCTCTAAAATTGTTCAAAGAACTTGGGGTTTCATTTTTGGTCACCACTTATGAATCACCCTGTATATATATATATATATATATATATATATATATATATATATATATATATATATATATATATATATATATATATATATATATATATATATATATATATAATGTTCCAATTATGATTTGTATTTTTCGCCGTTCATCATCGATTGGCACCATTATCCTGGAAATATTTAATCACTTCCTTCGATTTGTGACAGCAAGCAGAGTCCTGCTGGATAATTATTCTACTTTTGGCTATTCATCGTCAATTGGCACCAGAGATCCAACGTCTATGTGAGAAAAACACCCCGGAATATTTGTTAACGGGATGTTTGACAGATTGGTCCATGTGAGCCGGAGTCAGTTATGTGGTCGTTCCCTAAAAGAAGTCTTATTTATAGGAAAATATGTCTTTGATCAGTTATATAATAATCAGTTTAAAAATGTGCATGTTTGTGTTAGTTTACATAACAGAATTAATTAACTTGATTCCCTCTGAAGAAAAAATAATATTTCTAAACGTTCACGGGGCATTTTGCTTAAATGTCTAAATTGTACTTATACCCCTTTAAGCACAGACCACAGAGTTGTTCGTTTGGAGACATTTTAACAAATTCATATAGTTGACCTTGACTTACGAAGTGAGTCTCATTTGTAAGTAACTACCCCCTGAACCCATTTTACCCAAAAACAATCCGAACCGTTCGTTTACCGGGTGCCAACTGTATACCAAATTTGAAGTGGATATCTCAATTCGTTCAAAAGTTACCGTGGCTACAAACAGAGAAACCGACAGACACGCAAAAATTTCGCTCATGTTTTCTATATGTTTTGATAATTTTTACGACTTTTAAACGAAAATTTTTTTTGTTGAATTTTTTGTCGCCGATGCCACACGTCTTGACGATGTGGAAGTAAATAAAGTTTTATAAAATTATCTACAAGACATTGTTCACCTTTTCTGCATTTTTGTTGGTTTTATTTTGGTATAAATTATTTTTAATAAAAGCACGTCCCAGGCTGCTTTTTAACACAGTTTTATAATCAGAATTGCATATTTAAGTGGTGTTTATTTACAAAACAGCAATAAAAAAGCATACATAGCATATCATGTATTTCCATTTATTAGTTCGATAGTGTTATTCTGCTTCAATATTATAGTGAACCACTGAACCAAAACAGTTTTAATGCCATATTAAGTCATGTGATATGTGAAGATTACACATTCTCGAATATTAAGTACCGTGGAATAATTGTTATTCGTACTTAAGATAAACTGTTTAGTAGCATTATTATCAAGGAATTGGTTAACACGTGTTTGTTTTCACATTTTTATTACGTTTCAGAATAAATCATTGTTTTGTTTGTAAAAAAATCATTTTATGTGTTGATTAGGCATTACAAATTAAATACACTGCGTGACATTAAAACAGCATCACACTGTAAGTCTGTATCTTATTTTTCAATACAAAGATAAATGTATCTTTGTACAAGAGATGTGACTGCGCTCATTTTGCAGATTAGTGCACTGTCAGCCAACTGCTGATAGATAACGCTTAACACTTTATATGCACGCCAATATTATTTTCACCACGTGGGTGCGGACTGTCTTTTAGGGAGAAATGGAGTTCAGCCTTGAAGTTGTCCCGGGTGCTGCCGGTTGGTAGGGCATTTCTCCTTGTGGTTCCGAGCTGTGTCTTTTGGAAAGAAAGGATATTGGGCCCGGGGTTAGTCGGGAGTGCTACCGGTTGGTAGGGGGTGTCTCGCTCTCTCTCCTGAACTTCTGCGTGGGTGCATTGTGATGTGGTTTTCCATTCCTCTAGCTCTTTAATTGAGCAAAACTGTAGTCTTTTGAGTAAGACAAAATGTACGCACCACGGGGCGAGGAAGAAGTTAGTTGGACTTCTACAAGCTGCCTTTTCCACATTTTGGCAGTTATACTTCCTTAATCTTTACTCCGTACAACACCCATATTCGCGCAGAATCCCGGCGAACAGGACATTAGCCACCCATACCCCCCTCTCCGCATTTCTGCACCAAGATATCCCCGATCCACCCAATTAAAAACACAGGGGAAGAGAAAATAACACCAGAATGCACCCCCGCTGAAGTGCAGTGGAAGAAGAAACTCGGGCATGTTTTATGTGAAAAAAATTCAGAAAGCCAATATCTCACTACCCCGTTCGTTTTTTCCCGAAAGACTAGCGGTTCGCCCAATTAAAATGCTAGAGAAAGGGAAAACCACCATAAAGACGCCTTTGTAGAGGTTCAGGGGAATGAGAAATTGCTTACCAATCGCTCCCACTCCCGACCAACCACATTACTCACCCCCGGGAAATAACTACAAGGTAAATATAGTATCAACGTGCATATAAGGTACGCTTTAGCCATCACCAGTCGTGTTGTCTAAAACTGGTCGTGGGATAAACTGCAAGATAGCCGAGAAAAACGCTTCTTCGGTTTAGTTTAAAAATATTCTATTTCGCGCGTTCACAGCTTTATAAAAACTACAAAAATGGATGCTCTATACACAACTTGACAGATACTCGTAAAAGAGTTGCAGAAAATTGACGGTAAATAATTCCCATGACAGCGCGTTTCTTCCATGGATAGGTATATTTCATTTTCATCTTCCCTCGTATTTCTATCTTTTTGATTACGTTACCTTAGCCAAAGTAAACATTCTTAATTTATGACCAAAAAAACCGTTTTTCGCATTTTGATTGATAATGTGCTATTTACTATATAGTAATGTCACTGTTAAAACATTGTTATATATATATATATATATATATATATATATATATATATATATATATATATATATATATATATATTTAAAGAGTCTGGGCGCAGCAAGTGCGTTATGGTAGTGAATTTTCATTAAAATGTTTTGAGAAGTAAATATGCGTTTAGTGAATTTTCTTTAAAAAAATTGACTAATAAGGATATATATATATATATATATATATATATATATATATATATATATATATATATATATATATATATATACACAGTGTGTGTTCCAAACTTTTTTTTTTTTTTATGTCAACAACACACCACGAGGGCTTATAGCCTAAATACTATCGTACCGTGGGTGTTGACAAGGAGGAAAGAGGCAGCTGGATGGGAATGTATTGCTATCCGTTATTATTAGAGATAGGAAGACGGTTAAATTAGCAATGTTTTGTAGAATTTCATGCTCGTTCCAAATATGACTTGTATTTTGCCCTGCCTCTTTTCGTTTTAGAGTTATTTTGAAAAAAACAACAACAAAATTTGACGATTTCTTTTTTCTTCAATATCTAAGTAGGCGTTGATCTGACATGTCTAAGACTTGCACATTATCGGGACACTTTTTAGAGAGTAATCTTTTTGTGCTAATCTCAACTTTGGATTGTCATTTGTTTTTGAGCTACATGTATCAGCGTTTTTTATTTATTATGGCAGCCATATTGGATTTTTTGCTCATGTGATAGCCTGTGAAAAGAGCTTTCCAATGATGTACAACATGCCTGAGAAATCTTGTAATTGCACTGACAATTTTGAGAAAAACCATTTTGAGGATAGTAGGCTATGAAATCCAATACCAGTAAACAAATGACAAAAAAAGTGTTCAAAAAGCAGTAGGCCGTGGAGTCTACGGTCTACTTTTAACATACTTTTCCGTAATGATTCACGATAAAAAAATAGGAACTTTGAGCACACCAATGAATCGGCCCATTATTACAAAGGATATTTTACATTACAACATTATCCTAAAAATTGTTATAATTTCATTAAATAGCTAAACCTAGTAAATAACTAAATTTACTAACAGAACTCAATAAAAAGTAGATTAATGATTTACGAGGACGCCTTTGAAAATTGTTTGATTTTTAAACGTAAGTCAACTGAAAAACAACAGAAGAAAGGTTGCTATGGATATAACACTATCGCGACAATTAAGAATACTGTCATTCTTGATTGTCTCAAAAATTTGAGGTGTATCTAACACGTTGTTTAAAATTTTGTACTATATAGTTTTTTCCTGTTTATTTTAAATATTATTCAACAACATGTTCAGTAATGAAGAATATTTTGACATGTTGGAATGTTATATTCGTTCCAGCCGAAATACTGAGGCAGCTGCAAATTCATATCAAAACAACTACCCAGAAATAGGACAACCAAACACCAAAATATTTCGCAGGATAGTGACGAGTCTATTAAACGACGGTAGCTTTCACGCAAAGAAACTACCAATGCCTAGAAATGAAGACAGAAATAATGCCGTCTTACAGGTTTCAAACGAAAACCCTCCGCAATCTGTTCGGTTTTATTATTGACGTTCCAAAAAGTACGGTACACCGTGTATTAAAACAAAGTCATTACCATCCATACAAACCTACAATCGTACAAGGCTTAAATGTTGACGATTACCCTAAGCGACTTCAATTCTGCAGATGGTATCAAGGACAATGTCAGCAAGACGAAAATTTTCATTTGAAAATAATATGGACTGATGAATTACAAATTGTGGTGTGTATAATCGCCATAATAGGCATTATTGGGCAAATGAAAATCCCCATCCAAAGGAAGAAAGACGATTGCAAGACAGATTGGGTATTAATGTTTGGTGCGGATTATTAGGTAAAAAACTGTTATTTTTATTTGTAGATTAGACAGTTAATTAAAAAAAATCAGGTAACTTCATTGTTGGTCCGTTCTATTTTGAAAATAATTTAACTGGGGAAAGGTATCTTAATCTATTGAGAGATGATATCTTACCAACAATTAAAAGAGTTCATGATAATTTAGACGGGATTTGGTACCAACAAGACGGTTGTCCAGTTCACAATCAAAGAATGTTTGTACCAAGATTTTAATAATCGTGTCATTTGTAACAATGGGCCAAGGTGTATAAAGTGCATTGAACAAAACGGTGGCCATTTGGACAATTTTCTATTTAGTGTATTTTTAAGTTTCTATTTTATTATTTGTTGAGTTCCGTTTCTAATTGTGTTGTTTTGTGGAGTTGAAGTTTCTATTTGTTATTGCCGTGTTTCGTTATTAAATTGTTTCACATAATATTACCTAGCATTATTACCAAATTAAATTAAATTACAATTTTTTTTAATCGTAAATCATTACGGAAAATTATGTTAAAAGTAGAAGTCTATTGTTAGACTCCATGGCCTACTGCTTTTTGAACACTTTTTTTGTCATTTGTTTTCTGGTATTGGATTTCATAGCCTACTATCCTCAAAACGGTTTTTCTCAAAATTGTCAGTGCAATTACAAGATTTCTCAAGCATGTTGTAAATCATTGGAAAGCTCTTTTCACAGGTTATCACAAGAGCAAAAAATGCAATATGGCTGCCATAATAAAAACAAACGTTGATACATGTAGCTCAAAAACAAATGACAATCCAAAGTTAAGAATAGCACGAAAAGATTACTCTGTAAAAAGTGTCCTGATAATGTGCAAGTCTTAGACATGTCAGATCAACGCCTACTTAGATATTGAAGAAAAAAGAAATCGGCAAATTTTGTTTTTTTCAAAATAACTGGAAAACGAAAAGAGGCAGTGCTAAATACAAGTAATATTTGGGACGAGCATGAAATTCTACAAAACATTGCTAATTTAACCGTATCCCTCTATCTCTAATAATAACGGAGATAGCAATACATTCCCATCCAGTTTGGGACACACTGTATATATGTCGTACCGATAACTTAAAAAATAATAGATCGATTTTGATAAAATTTGGTAGGTGTCTTCCTTTTGCAAGTGGCTTGGATGAGTTCGTTTCCTGGAAAATTTTGGGTTTTCTTTCGGAAAATTATCTCTAAAAATAACAAAACTATGGCAATCAAATTTTGTACTTAGGTTTACACGATTAAACTTACCCTACATGCCAAAATTCAGATCTCTAAGTTGAAAGGAAAAATAATTATAGACATTAAAAAAAATTAGGTGCCACTGGTCACCAGAGAAATGCACAAATCAAAATATTTTGTGCGGATAACAAGATCTATTGTAGATTACAGACAAATATTAGGTTTTCTTGGCGCAAAAAGTTCAAGAAATAACAGAAAAATTACTTTGAAAATTTTTATAGTTTTTCTTCTTAAAATGTCAAGGTCGCGATTTGAAACGTTAAAATTGGCAATTTATAGACGGAGAACCTAAAACAAATACCGGCTATGTTACGGAAATGTCATAATAAATGTGTTTTATAAAGCCCTAAGTTACAGCTTCAACCATCCTTGATTTTACTAAAATATTTGCAGAAAATTCATTCCTGATGATTTGGCAGTAGTTTCAGTTATAGAGTTTGTCGTTTAATAGTCTATACTGTTCTGCGAATTTTCGTAGAAAAAATAGTTCTAGACCGCGACTTTAATATTTTTAAAATATGTCGTCAAAGGAGTGCGAATGCCTCCGGGGTCGATTTAAGTTTTTAAATGTATAGATATATACCTGGTGGTGCATTTTTACTGTAAAGCTCTATATATCAGTTAATGTACAAGACACCAGGAAAATATTATAACAGTTATTTATAGGGTGTTTTGAGCTGCACCTTATAAAATTATGTTGACAATCACAGGGTGGGCCATAAGTCGTTGGTGATACAAGTGTTTTTTGTAGCATTAATGCATTTTCCAACTAATTTTAATAGATTATAATCACTAACACAGAAACAGAAAAAAGTAAAAACAAACCTCGTAAGAAAATCAGTTTTACTAAACCCATATAGCTTTTAAGTTACTCGCTCGCTACGTTCGCTCGTACATACCCAAAAGTTATATTTGTTTAGTAATACTTTTCTAAACTTGTTATTTAATATGATATTAATACAATTCAGCGGCCCGTTGTAGGGGATGCTCTTTCAGTGAAAGGTAGTGTATATAATTATGCATCTATCGTAGTGTATAATATACAAACCTTGTTTTCTTATTGTGTGAATCATATAGGAGTGATTGTCTTTCTTGGTTCGTGCCATTGTCTATCTGCTCCTTGGCAAAATTATTACATAACATTGTTCATATATACCGCAATCAAATAATCGCATTGTAAATATGTGTGTATAATACGTGATGCGGTTGTCTCGACACCCGGCGTGTTCGTGCTCTACATTCCAAACAATGCAGTAGGATATAAAGAAACATGGTTTCAGAGAAATATTTTCCCCTTGTTTTAGCTAAAAATTGAGAAGTTGAAAGGATGCTTATTTTGGACTCAGTTTACACCTACGAGGTAAAGTGCCAAAATTTCGGGGCCTGACTATGAAAGAAACGGCGTAGACTCACAATTAAATTTTGTTTTTCAATATAGTCCCCCTAACACCAATGCACTTATTAAATCGTTTCAGCAACGATTCGATACCCCTAAAAAATATTCTTTCAGTTTGTCCTCAAAATGTGCCCAAACTGCAGCTTTCACGTTCTCGTCGTCACTGAAATGGCGCCCGCGAAGGTCCTTTTTCAAATTTTCAAATAGGTAGTAGTCACTGGGGGACATATCTGGACTATGCGGGGCCATTTTTGTTTTTTCCAAGGCTAATAAGATTTGAAGCAATGGTTTACCAAATTTTGTCACGCTGCGATACCTGGATCTGTCAGGCCGGGAAACTTAGCGATTACCTCGTACACACATCATTAAGAAAATTAACTAATAGAGGGGTAACGATGGCGAGACTCTGAATTTGTTTTCAGATGAGCGCGAATTAGGACTCCTAGAACTCATATCCAAGGTCCGTTTGAATTTATATATATATATATATATATATATATATATATATATATATATATATATATATATATATATATATATATATATATATATATATATATATATATGTTCAGAAAGATTTCCGCGGTCTTTAATGTGAGACATACTTGGTTCTCGGGTTGAACCGCGTCCAGAATTTATGAACGTTTACGACGTTTAGGCTCCTGTTTTGGAGCTATTTTCAAAAGGTAAAGGAAATATGTAAGAACACTGTAAGGCCCCAATCTACCTCCTCCTTAGAGTGGTGGACAAAGGTGGGTAAAGGATATATGTAAGGACACTCTAAGGCCTCAATTTGCCTACTCCTTAGAGCGGTGGACAAAGGTGGGTTGGGTTGTTGTAGTTCGATTACGGGACCTCAATCTGCCTACTGCCCAAATCTCGCCGGGGATCGTCTGTGAGGTCTCAGTGTGTTCAACCCTAGGCCTCAGAGAAATCTCTCCACCAATTTATCCCCTGAAGATGGCCACTTAGTGGGTCGAAAGGCGTCGAGAAATTTCAAATAAATTGCTTGTTTGGAGAGAAGCCTTTCATTGAATGTTTTAGTAACTAGTTTTACTAACATATTCGGCGTTTAATAACTCAAAAAGGGTATGAGTTAGGGGTAACATATGGTATATTTTGGAAATCAGGAAAAAAATATCATTACAAAAATGTTATAATATACAGGTATCCCTATTAACCTATGAGGTTCGTTGGCCAGGAAACATTTTAAGTTTATTTTCGAAACATTTTTGTACATCTTCAAACATAAAGTTATTTTGATGATATATGGTACATTGTTTCTACTATATGTGTCATACTGGTAACCAAATTTGATGCCTGCTTTCTTTAAAAAACACATATTTGCTATTTAAAACATTTTAATGAAAATTCACTACCATAACGCACTTGCTGCGTCCAGACTTTTGTCTATAGGCAATAATAACGATGATAAGGGGTGGGTAATTTATAATGAATAACCCTGTATAATAGGGTTTAGAGTTTTGCATTGGTATTTACAACATTTAAATATGGACACAGATTTTTATTTAAAAAAAACGTATTTGGTCCGACAAGGCATATGTAAACAGTGCTGGAATACTAGACATAATAACAGATTTTTGTCCTAGAGAATTAACAGGTAACATTTCGGCGGGCGTAGATTCGGTTTTAGCGTTTCTGCTTTTATTGTGGGAAATGTAATTAAATTTGTTATATAGGAGGACAACTTGACAGCAGATAGGCAGAAATAAATACTGGAAGAAGTACTGCCCCATTTATGTGTAATATTCCATTGTCTCATTTGAATAACATAATTTTTCAAGGAGAGCAACTCGCTCAATAATTTGTTTATTGATTTATTAATGGGTGGATAGGTACCCACGGTCCTCTAAAGTGGCCACCTCTCCAGTTGTCAGTTTTAGTTGTTTTTTTTGCGTAGATACCTAAAAAAAGAAAAAGTTCCCTAATAGACATTCTACAAAGGAAGATTTGCGTAACGCCATGGAAACAGAACTAAGAAATCTGGACGCCAGGTCCGTTATCCTCTTAAACGTTTTGCGTATAAGAAAAGTTTGCCAACCTTGCATAGAACATAATGGAAATCAACTGAGCAATAATTTTAAATATCTAAATTATTTATTTGGATTCTGTCAAGCAATTTTGGATGTAATTTTTTATATACAATTACGTTACTGTACATCACAAGGTCCTACATGTTGTATTAGGGTACTGTATAATTTAGAGTAATAATGTAATGATCATAATATTAATATTTTTGCTGCTAGCCTTAGTAATTAGTTTAGTTACTTAGTGGAATGTAGCATATTTTTAATAAGCGTTTAAAAATATGTAGATACTTTAAATAAATACCATTATATATTCATAATTTAAGCTGGAAATGTTTTTAATTGTAGTTGTGTTGTTGATAAATAGTTTTTAAGAAGTGTATACGAGGAGGTTCGATTCCCAGGGGTTCCCTTCCACTTTTTCAGCACATACTGGAAAATTAACATGAACCGAGGTTGTAGCATTGTATTTGAGCAAGTTATATGTTTGCACGTCCTACTCTTCGAAGGGGGCGCAAAGACTTCGGTCCCTTGTCCATGCTATGTTGGGCACGTTAAATATCCATACCCTCATTACAGAAAGGTAGCGGTTCGGCAAAATTTCCAGGATAGTGAGGTAAAACTGCCCCCTGGCGTCGGTGATTGGCAATAGTCGCGGAAATAGACTGACGTTAAAGAAATAAAGCACACACACAACCCTTTTAGAAAACTTATTTATCGTTGTTTGTCGAAAATCGCTTACTTTTCAAATGTTTCTTTCAGTTTTGGGAATAAACAATAGTCTGGCGGTGCTAAATCCAGAGAATAGTGCGGATAATCATCAACTCAATACCAATTTTATCAATTGTTTGCAGTGCAATGAACAAGACGATTTGTAAGCAGGACCGTTGTCTTGCTAAAAGAGCACATTTTGGCCAAGTTTCCGCGGATTTTTTCCACAATTTTCGCACGTGATTTAGTTAAAAACTCGCTATGGTATGCTCCCGTCACTATTATTGTACCTTGTTCCAGAAAATTTAGCGGAATTATCACATCTTTGTCCCGGAAAACTGAAGCAATAACCTTTTTTTTTCTCCCTCAGGGCTCGTCCGTGGCCTCGCCGCGCCGATAGCACTGCAACCTTTGGTTGAGCAATAACCTTGCCAGTCGTCTCATAAACACGGAGGTTTTTTTTTTTTGGGTCGTTGAGAATCGAAATGCTTCCACTATTTTGATTGCTCTTTAATCTCTAGATCATAGTAATGGACCCATGTTCTATTCATATTGACAAGGCGACCCGAAAATGTTAGAACTCTTCTTTAAATAGGTGAGACATTGTCAAACGAACGTGCTTTTGATCAGTGTTGAAGCATTTCGAATCCACTTTGCCAAGAGCTTTTTCATTCCCAAGTCATTATAAACAATATGTAAATGGAAATGTGAAATGTTTCTGCTGTACGTTTCAGCCCAGTAGGGAGAATTTTTATGTTTTCTATCTTATTGTATGTGAATACCTGTAGCAAGTTTGAAACGTGTCGAAATGCAGCAACATCACGTGGTCCAAAACAAAGAGCTACCTGTCAAATGATCCACCTAGCGTATAGGATAAACAATAATTATTGTTAGCGGTTTTGTGCGTATGTGAACCTGTTTATTTTACGTTTCTCTTGACTCTATTCCACCAATTTGATAATAGACCGATTTTCAATGGAAAAACGTGCACATCTAACCATGTTTATGCGTGACTAGTTGGGTCATCTGACGTCACAAAATGACCGGAGTGTTTATGGTCACGTGACAAAATTAAAAATAACATAGCTTTTTAAACACGTATAAAAGCTTTAAAATCAAATATTTCTTATTTATAATTTATTTTTACTATAACATTAACGTATTAAAAAAATGGAAATAGATGCGATTTAAATTTTATGCAAATTCCCTATTCGTCGATGTTCTAAGATATGCATGGTCAGAATCAATGTTTTCTTAATTTGTCGCAGAAATTGGTCTTCCAGGGGGGCGCTCATCTTTGACATTTGGTAGTCTTCTTTTAAATTTCACAACACAGTTTTTAATAAAAGGTGGAATTGGAATTGGAACTGTAGGTTATTTTGAGTTTGGAAGGTTTGATGACGTTTCCGATGTGACAGATAGTTAGTTTTATATTTGACATTTATGAAATGGGCCGCTTTTCGCTTGAACAAAGTTTGGAAATATTAAAAACTTATTTCCAAAGCGGTGAGTCTTCCACCCAAACTGTAAGAAATTTAAGAAAAAAATTTGACAAAAAAGAATGTGCCAAAAACGCACTTTGTGGATTAATTTGTGAAGCGAGTTCGTGAAACTGGATCGTTGTTGGATAAAACAACCCGTGTACGTACTCGTCCAGTGCGCTCAACCGAAAACATCGCTGCTGTTGCTCAGAGTGTGCGTGAACGACCATCAACATCAACTCGTCATCGTTCTCAAGAATGGAACATTTCACGCACGCCTTTGAGAAGAATGTTCCATAAAGATCTCGGTATCAATGCGTACAAAGTTCAATTAGTGCAAGAGCTGCAGCCGCATGACCATCCGATGCGTTTTCTGTTTGCTCAATGGGCCGAAGACCGCTTGATCGAAGATGGGCATTTTTACTGAAAAATGATCTTTTCAGGTGAAGCTCATTTCCACCTCGGAGGATACGTTAATAACCAATGTATCCACAACGATTGACTGTCTGGTGCGGATTTTGGTCGGCGGCATTATTGGGCCATTTTTATTTGAAAGTGAGCAAGGAAACGCCGTTACGGTGAATGGCGATCGCTACCGCGCCATGCTAAGAGATTTTTTGTTTCCCAAAATTGAAGAGTATGACATAGACGACATTTGGTTTCAACAGGACGGCGCAAAGTGCCACACAGCCAACGTAACAATCGATCTTTTGCATACTGTTTTCGAAAATCGCATAATCAGCCGAAATGCTGATGTCAATTGGCCACCTCGAAGCTGCCATTTGAATCCGTTGGACCTTTTTTTTGTGGAGAGCCGTTAGGGACAAGTGTAACGCTAACCATCCAGAGACGATTGACGACTTGAAACATGAAATCGAAGTTGCCATTAACGAAATAAGAGGCCCAAACAATCGAAAATGTACTGAAAATTTGGACTGATCGAATGGGGTATTGTAAGGCTGGCCGTGGCAGTCATTTGAATGATGTTGTCTTCCATTCCTAAATGGAAAGGTTCAGTCTTTCTAATAAACTCATAACTTTGAAAAAATATTCATTAGTTTTTTTTAATAACCGAATCAAATTCCAAATCTTAAATGACCCACCCGTTAGTAGCATACGAAGGTTTCTACCTTATCGGCAAAAATTTATTTGTCCGATAACCCTTTAAACAAGTAAATTTTAATCACTGAGTCTACCTTTTTCTCAGACGTGCCGTTTAAAAAAAATTAACAGTGTTATCACTATTCAACTGTTGGATGTCAAATTTTGACATCTCAGTTATGAAAACATTGGGCTGTTACCATAGTCTTCTGTGGGTCCGGGGAGAAAATAAAAGAATAGGCCCAAGGTAACTCCGGTCTGTCGTAAAAGGCCAAACTGGATATTGAGGCCTCCTTCAAAACGGATTAATGACTCCCCTTGGATGGTGCTCAAGAGCGGAACTCAGTGATACCGCCACCGCCTCGAGTCAAACACTGAGGGATGTAGGGTCCAGACGCACTTGAAGAGAAGTTATATCTCCTTTGAGCTTCGAAACGACTTCACTCACATGGCAGTACACCTGTCAAACCAACTTTCATCCTCAAAAAGATCGACTCCTGTTGTTAGCTGTTTGATGGGTGAAATTTAAGCAATTAGACGTGAGCCACAATAGACCTAATCGCGGAGGGGGGACTGGAATAGTCCACTCACATTGAATCTAATCTGATCTAGTATAGCACCTAAATTCAAATTTTTTGCTTACTGGAAAATTTCCAGGCCAGCTAGATATCAATATACCGGCGTAAAATACTTTCTGGTCATACTGAAATTGCTTATTACGTTAAGATTTGTATAGTTTTTATTTTTGTACAGATTTAGTGTTAATGTTTGTCGTTGTATGAAGCCTTTTTTACTCTTGATAAGTTTTTAATGTGGCAAGTTTTAGAGATAGCTAAATGTTTAAATTAAGTGCATGTTAGGGTAGACTAAAACGCAAATAGCCCGCTGTATTTACTCTGTATGATACATATTTAATTGCTTTTATCAACCAGTGACGTATCATCTCGTTTATTAATTGTCATCCCAACGACCAATCTAGTTTAACCGTGGTCACAACAGCAAGTGACGTTCTTTCTTTTCCTAGAGCACGTCAATGTTTTGAAAACCTTTTTCCGTTTGTTTGTGTGTAAATATATAAAATCCTTCTCTTGAGCTTCATCTAGACACTTTTAGTAGCTGCTCTTTAACCTTGTGATGAATAGTGACTTAACACACTGTTATTATAGATGTTCTTGCACACCCCTGATGACGCCATGCCTTGTGTGTTTGCTTGTAGGTTAGGTGCGATGGATAGCCTGCACGTCACTTCACCTACACAACAGACAGGTAGCAAAACGTCCAGCAGAAGCACGTCCCCATGTCGGCCAAGGGAACATCACGGTTACCACCCTCACCACGTGAAAACGCTGAGTCATGGTTCCGCAGATAGCGCCAAGGTAAGTCGTTGACTTTTGAGCTTGTATATGTGCATATGCATGACATGTGTTTAGGTATGTTTATGTGTGTTAACTTTTCTTTGCTGCTTATAAAACGTCTATTTTATTAAACTACAAATAATTTCATAGTATGTACTCTTGTACAGCTATAAAAATATTGTGCTACGGTATGAAGCGGATTAATTGCTATGACTTTTCTTTCTCTGTTGACAAATAAGTGTTGCTGTTGAATACAGGTGCTCTAAAAATCGCGGTTTCACAATTCACAATATTTCACACCACTAGCTGTCTCTAAAATACATGTTAACTTTTTTGATGAAGAACATTTCACTTAGAGATGTAACAATTTTCAAATTTTGGAAAAATAAAATAGATTTTTTCGAATTGGGCCTTTAGAACCCATTTTCGAGGTTCATTCCAGTTTTTATATGTTTTATGTCTCCCTTTAGCGGGCGCCCGAGCGTGCGTGCGGGTGTACACAACGTGGTTTATGACGCTTCTACCCCACCTGCACACTTCCGGTTTCTTTCATGACACTGGAATTTTTTTTACGGGGGCTAAGTTCGGTGAACACTTCCAAGAGACAAGGTATTCCATGTAAAATTACAAATTTTACTCTCAAAACTGTTATATCTTTGAATCTCAATGGCTGACATTTACGAAACATAACTCATATATAGCTACTAAACTACAGATCCAATGTTCCAAAGTTGAGTTTTGTTGAGTAATTGTAATTCGAGTTTTTTCCGAATAAAATTTATCAGAATTTTAAAATCCCGCGAATTATAATGGTTGTTAGAAAAGGACATTAGTGTGCAATATATTACATCTTAAATTTGGCAATTAAGCTTTTAATGAATGGCCACGGTAGTTGAAGCTGTATGTCTTTTTTAATAAGAACATAACAGTAATGGTTTTTTCAAAATATTTTGGACCACTATAAATATACTATATGTAAGGTAACGCCAGTGTTGTATCCAAATAAACCAAAAAGGTTGTGAAAATTTGGCGGTAAATAACTCTAATGTTTTGTTTAAAACTACGTTGAAACCATAAACCTAAGTTGAAAACCATAATTTTGTGACAAAAGTGTTGGTAAGGCGCAATTCTTAAAAGAAATGGGATCAGGGATAATATTTTAAGTGTGACGTTTGAAGATGAATTTGTGACACTTATATGGTTTGGAAAAAACCCTTTTGCCCAGTTTCACAAGGGTCGATTAAATATTTAACGGCAGGTTAGTTAATCAAGGCTTCAGCCGACTAATCACCGCTTCAAAATATTTTGGTTGTCATGGCAAAAATCCGAATTACAGTATGTGATTGGTCGCCAGATTATTTAATAGCTTATTTCTATGGCGTGCTGTAAAATTGTAAGGTACAAATAAACTATTTACTTCCCTAAAGGGCTTTTACATTCCCTCAAGGGGAACATTTACTAATCCCAAGTATCTTCGGCACCAAATGGATTGAGCTTAGATGGAGCCCTTTCCAAGTTATGGGGCGCTGAACGACAACGCGACACATCCTCATTTCACAAAAATTCCGCACGGTGTGGGCAATTGCAAGTATTACCACTATCTGCATGACCCTATAAGTTGCTCTCAACGGCCCAGTCTCTTAGATTCTTAGGAACCACACCAGTTGATATGACTATCGGGATCACTCAGACACTATCTGCCCTCCACTGTATCGTTAGTTGCATCTCTAGGTCTCTGTAAGTAATGATCCTCTCGTTGTACTTTATCTGTTGGTTATTGGTATTCGGAATGGCTACATCAATCAGCGTCACTTATTTGCAGGACTTATTCACTATTATTATATCTGGCCTGTTGCGGGCAACTCGTTGGTCTATGAGCACGGTCAGATTCCAGTACAACATGTATCCTGTGTTCTATAACAGGCTCAGGCGTGCATCTATAGTAGGGCACCTTACTAAGATTTAAAAGTCCCATTTTCAGAGCCAGTTCTTGATGAAGTAGTTTCGCAACTGCGTCGTGCCTCTCTTTGTACTCTGTTGCAGCACACGCTTGACATCCTCCGGTGGCATGCCGGATGGTCACTGATGACTGACACTTAAATCTGCATTTGCCATAGTTTTTCCCCTTAGGGCTCGTCCACGTCTTTGCCGCCCCGATAGTACCGCAGCCTTTGGCTTATTGTGCATGCCCTTTGTCTTTTCTACTTCACCCAGTTCAGAATCACTGTGCCTTGAACTAGTCTGCACAGCAATTGGTAGGGTAAAGTTTTGTATTGCTCTGTGGGTGCAGGTGTTTCTTGACAGCCGTGTGTCCCGCCAAGAGTCCTGTTATGTTCCTGAGCTGTGCTCTGCTAAGATTCAGCAGCCCCACAGCTCTCTTTGAACTGGGTTCCCCTATTACTGATTTCCCATGTCTGAACCCTGAACAGTCTGCCCAGTACAACTTATGTTCGTTTCTGACCCAGGACTTAATGGATCCCCTGGCAATGCTTTACGTCACGTACTGGTCCCATAAATGGTTCTGCTGACCACCCCTTCGCGAGACTGTTAGCTTCTTCATTGCCTTTGACCTCCTAGTGACCCGGCACCCAGATGAGGGTGACCTCATTCTGCCCAGCCACGTCGTCTCGGCATTCACTAACCAGCCTGGAAGTTACCCGTGGGCTACTTAGGGCTGTCTGTGGCTATGAGGATCCGTTTGTTGGTGTAGCCCCTCTTCCTGTTCTCTCACGCAGTGCAAGATGGCGTACATTTCGGCCTGAAAGACCGTTGCATGAGCTCCGAGGGAAATACTGTGACTTACCCTCGGTCCTTTCGAATAAGCGCCTGTCCCCATCCCACGTTCCCCGCCGGATCCGTCCGTGAACCAAACGGCGCGTCCCGTGGTAGGCCCGGCGTCTCCCCCCGCCGTACGCCGCGGTCGGGGATTTCCACTGTAAAATTGTTTTCCCCGCAGAATCGCAGTCTGACCTCATTTCAAGCATGGGCTCCTTCACGATCTCTTGAATTTTGCAGTGGCCCCTGCAACCTGGGTTGATCTTCAGTATATAATTGCTGGTTAGTCTTTATAGTCCTAACCTGGAATATGTAGACAGGTTCAATATCTGCTCGCCTAACTGGTTACCAATATCCAACACTCCTCTTCCACCGTGGTGTCTAGGTTAGATGGCACTACAGGGGTGATGCTTTTTGGAATTTGTTAGGAGTGTTCGCACCTTCCGTTGTAGATTTTCGTGGTCCATTTTACTCTAGTTCACAATCCCATTTAGTCAAGTTATTGCTGTCGTGATGTACTAGCACCACCTGCTTTACTCGTTTTCTAAACTCTAATTTGTCAGATCGTTCTTCAGTATCCAGTGGTTTATTTTCTTCGCTTGCTGTATTCACGGGTATTTATAACATCCTTCTACATCCATTGAAGCAATTTTCTGTCCTTTTTGCATTTTATTACATGATTACATTACATGATTTGCCTTCATTTGCTCCCTGCCAGTTCGTTTTATACCGAAGCCATATTTGGTAGGGTTGAGACGGTTTGGAAGTGGATTTGGTGCGAGGCGGATCCACAATTTCTTTCACCACTTCTAACTGGTATCGTGTTGATTACGATGTTATCGCCCTTTTGTACCCGTAACTGAATTTATGTTCTCCAGGTAGACACTGTGTGTTCTAGGAACGTCAGGATATGGGTATCGATCTTATAGATCTTCAGCACACTTATAAGCCATTCGTGTGGAATTGAATCAAATGCATTTTTGTAATCCACGTATGCAGCACAGAGATTTTTCCTCCATTAGAAGCGTGATTGCACAGAACCGAATCAATGATTAGCTGTCCTTTGCACCCCATAGGTCATTTGACAAACCCTTTTTGGTGGCTCGCAAATATGTTGTATTACATTTTTCGGGTCTGGAGAACACTACTTATCCGTTGACAGAAAACACTTTACTTATCCGTTGACAGAAAACAGTTATCTTCTTGTGTGAAAAATAATTTGGGTCAAGTATAACATCATTTGTTAACAACGGCCAATAGATGATGTGTATTCTCAAATTTCTTTAGCCAAAAGTTTTGGAGGCCATCAGGCCCGACTGAAAGCTTTTAATAAACTTGGAGATTTCGGTAAACGGATCATGATGCATCTGTTCATAACTCCGACAAGCTCGATGTTATCATTAACCCAGCTGGCGCTAATATTGCAGGAGGCTGTTGTGGCTAGTTGACTTTTCCAGACCTCTTAAATTTTCCTTATTTGGAAAAGTAACGGTGGCTGCATTCATAGCTGAATTATTATTATTATTATTATTATTATTATTATTATTATTATTATTATTATTATTATTATTATTATTATTATTATTATTATTATTATTATTATTATTATTATTATTATTATTATTATTATTATTATTATTATTATTATTATTATTATTATTATTATTATAAGTTAAGTGTATCTGCAGCCTTAAGTAGACTGCGTGTAAGGTATAGGAAAACAGTTCAGTTTATCCTTCATGGTTAAAGAACTTTCGGACCATGTGGCAAGTCTGAAGTAGCACGGCTTTTTGTCCGAGTAGCACTATGGGGTGCAGAAGCTGAAGTTTTTCCAAATTCCTGGAGAACGTCTTATCGATGATTCCCCCTGATGATATTACGAAAGCTACTGTAGTGACATCAGTTAGTTGCCACATTATGCCTCATTTCAATGGCAAAGTTTTTATTATTATTATTAAATCGTATTAAATGTTTTGGCAAGCAACACCTACTTTTACTTTAGTTTTTAAAGCCCGTTAAACAGTTTTTATCATAATTAGACTATCTGGTAACATGGGCATTCAAACAATAAACCTTAAGTGTGAATCATGTTGTTTGTACAATATCACCTCACAGCGGAGTCTTCCCCTTCTAAAAATAAAACGCAAATTGAACTAACGATCAGATATACAATTATTGCTTAGATTCTAATTTGATATAACGTCGTTCTTTGGTGGCGAAAATATATCGTTACATTTAACGAGAAGGCGTTTACATTTCTGTAATCATTTATATTTCATGAGTTTATCTATAGAACAACAATACCTTCAACATTGATATAGGAAACAATATAAAATTATCCTTGAAACGCCAAACAGCTTTTCTTATTGAAAATTTATTAATAGGTAGGTGACCATTGTGAGACTTTCGAATTTTTCTTCAAATGAGCGCGAATAAGAGGCCTTAGAACCCATATTTAGGACCAGTTAACATTTTTATGTTTATATACAGTGTGTCCAAGATAAGGAGGGCCACTATGAGGATTTCCAAAACGGTAGCAGATACAGACTTTGTTAAATGGGAGAAAATGTGCGCACTCAAAACCCCAACAAAATGGCGGTTAGACATCTCCGAAATTTTTGTTTTGTTTTTGGGATATTTTGGAAATTTTGGATTTTTCGTTTTTACATATATTTTTTCTGGCCTTAATGGTGGGCCTACACCAATACCGATGACCCTTCTCCACAGCAACTATTCATTTTCTCTAACGTGGCATTGCTAATATTTTAATTCGACGTTTCGTCTTTGCGGGACCATTATCAACTTTTTTTAAAATACGGCCTTCATTTTCTGATATCATATTCTAAAAGTCATGTTTATCCCAAATTCAGCGATGTGTCACACATTGTGGTTTAGTACCATTTTAGTTTTTCTTTAAAGCTTAATCAAGAAAATTGCTATTACGGACCTGTACCTAGCTTTTAAACTTAGTACCAAACAACTCGCTATATCAATTAAAATCCAATGGATGAATTAAGGCAATAATTTAATGGAATAAACACAGAGCAAATAAAATTACGTTACCACGGGACCTAAATTAAAAAAAAAAACAAAAAACAAAAAACGAATACGACCAAAACAACTAAATTTAGAGCATATGTTCAAATAAACTTCTACTATTTTTCAAGCACAAATAGGAACTTGCTAACTGTCGATTCTAAAACCCTAGTCAGCCTTTGTGGAGTAATACTGGCAAATGCTTCCAGAACTAACCTTCTCAGATCTTGTTCTGTAGAAAAATTTTGCTGATATACTTGATTCTTAACGTATCCCCCATTCGAAAAAATCAAGCAGGGTTGTATCTGGTGAACGCGCTGGTCAGGGTGTTTCCGAATACGTGCTGATTACCTTATCTGGAAGTCTCCTTGAAATACATTTGCGAACGGCTCTGGAATTATGTGCAGGTGCCCCATCCTGCTGTATCCAACAGTTGCGAACTCTCTCCAGAGTCATGCTATTGAGAGCATCCTCTAAATCGTTTTGTAGCAAATTTAGGTAGCGCTCTGATTTTAAGGTATGGTGGTAAAGAAACGGTCCTACAATTGTTGTACCGAAGATACCAGCCCACAGATTGGAAGCAAAACGCTGTTGATGTCTCGACGTTTTATTTGAGAGTTGATTGGTTTCAGACTAATAATGAACATTTCTTCTAATAATGAACATTATTCGTAATCATGTAATCAGACCATATTATTTGAGATGGAAAATTAAAATTGTCCTAGCATTTTCTTGTGTACCACTCACTGGGTGAGCGACGTCGTTTTAAATCCCTTGGTGTGAGCCCCCTTTTTTTTGTTGGTCCCTCAGGGCTAGTCCGCGGCCTTGCCGCCCCGATAGCACTGCAACCTTTGGTTGATTGTGCATACCCTTAGTCTTACTCCACCCATTCCAAAATCACTGTGCCTTGAACTAGTCTGCACAGCGACTGGTAGAGTGAAGTTTTTTATTGCTCTGTCTCCGGTATAGACTGACCGTAGATCAGTTGTCTTTTGCGGTCCAGAGCTTTACACTCGCACAAGATGTGCTGGGCTGATTCCTCCCCCTCGCCGCAGAGTCTGCATGCGAGGTCCCCTTCGAACCGCCCCATTTTATGCAGGTGTTTCTTGACGGCCATGTGTCCCGTCAAGAGACCTGTTGTGTTTCTGAGCTGTCCTCTGCTAAGATTTAGCAGCTCCACAGCTCTCTTTGAACTGGGTTCGTCAATTATTGACTTCCCATGTCTGAGCCCTGGACAGTCCGCCCAGTACACCTTGTGTTGGTTTCTGACCCAGGACTTAATGGCTCCCCTGGCAGTACTCTTTGACACGCCCAGAGCCGGTTCTGGTCCCATAAATGGTTCTGCTGACCCTCTCTTCGCGAGACTGTCAGCTTCTTCATTGCCTTTGACCCCCGAGTGACCCGGCACCCAGATGAGGGTCACCTCATTCTGCCCAGCCAGGTCGCTCGTCTCGTCTCGGCACTCACTCACCAGCCAGGAATTTACCCGTGGGCTACTTAGTGCCTTAAGGGCTGCCTGGCTGTCTGTGGCTATGAGGATCCGCTTGTTGGTGTAGCCCCTCCTCTTGTTCTCCCGCACGCAGTGCATGATGGCGTACATCTCGGCCTGAAACACCGTTGCATGGGCTCCTAGGGAAATACTATGACTTACCCTCGGTCCTTCCGAGTAAACACCTGCCCCCATCCCAAGCTCCCTGCCGGATCCGTCCGTGAACCAGACGAGCGCGTCCCATGGTAGTCCCGGCGTCTCCTCCCGCCATGCCCGCGGTCGGGGGGTGTGAGCCCTTGACAAATTCTGTACTTGTATGGATGTAATTTTTTGTTTTCGTAAAATAAAATGTGCCGTTGGCTTTGATATACCAACGTTTCGTTCAATCCACCGGACTGATGTACCTGGATCCTCAGTAACTAACAAAACATTATGTACTGCTTCCTCATTGCTGGACTTTTTCCGAGGAACTACCGGTTTTTAACAGAAGCACATCCTCTAAGGTTTGTCACTAATATGCTGTAAGTCCTTTTATTTGGCTGTCTTCTTTCCGGGCATTTCTGCAAATACATACAACAGAACAATTTCGGTTGGATGAAATGAAACATGGCAACGTTTCTTCGTTAGACATACTTACTAGAAACAGTTACTAATTATTACGCAATAAGTTAAACAAGAAACTAATGTGTCATAAATTAATGTTACTGTCAATCCAAATACTGCTATTGTCACATCCATTTGTTTTCCAAAGCATACTTTTGTCTTTTAGTGAATTTTTGTAGGAAAAATTCACTAAGGGGGAAGATCCCGACTTTTGAATTTTGAAAAAAAAATGCAAATGAGCGCGAACTAGGACCCCTAGAACCAATATATATATATATATATATATATATATATATATATATATATATATATATATATATATATATATATATATATATATATATATATATATATATCACACCGATAACTCAAAAAATGATGGGCCGATTTTGATCAAATTTGGCATGTACCTTCATTTTGTTTAATTTAAGTTTATTTGTTGTGCTGTGTTTATTCCATTAAAGTATTGCCTTAGTTCATCCATTGGGTTATTATTAAACTCCTAAATGACATAAAGTGTTAATTCATATAGCTAGTTGTTTAGTACTTAAGTTTAAAAGCTATGTACAGGTCCGTAGTAGGATTTTTCTTGATTAAGGTAGAAAGAAACACTAAAATGGTAGTGAGCCACAAAGTGTGACACATCGCTGAGTTTGTAATAAAAAGGGCTTTCAGAATATGGTGTCAGAAAATGAAGGCCGTATTAAAAAAAGTTGATGATGGTCCCGCAAAGACGAAACGACGGATTCAAGAATTAGCAATGCTACGTTACAGAAAATGAAAAGTTCCTGTGGAGAAGTTTTATCGGTATTGGTGTAGGTGCACCATTAAGACCAGAAAAAATGATATGTAAAACCGAAAAATCCAAATTCTCAAAATATCTCAAAAACCCCAAAAAAATTCGGAGATGTCTAACGCCAATTTGTTGGGCTTTTGAGTTTGCAACTTTTCTCGCATTTAACCAAGTCCGGATTTGATACCGTTTTAGAGATCCCCATAGTGGCCTTCTTTATCTTGGACACACTTTATATATACATATGTATGTATGCATCTGAGCGAATAAAAAAATATATCAGACTTTGATCGTGGACGTGGAAAGTATGTTTCTTTTGTAAATATCTGGGGCGGGTTCGTTAACTAGGCCAATCGAACTGATTTTTCGCAAAAAAATTCCGAACAAACATTTATACCTCAGAAAGTAATCAAGATATTTTCATGAAATTTGGTATACATCCCAAAATTAAAGTTTCTGTGATAATAGAGAATGAAGGTATTAGAGTTTGGAATAGATTGATTACCATAACAGACCTACCGCGTTAATTATTTAGAGCTAAACGCAGGGTGGAGCTAGGTCACGGCTGTAAGTAGGATGTCTTTAACTCAACAAACCCGCATGTAGATATCTGCATATATTTAAGCCAAAGAATGTCATCAATATCCCAAAAATTGTGACCTTCAGCTTTCCTGCAGGTGCATGAGTCTTTTTTTTTGGGCGGCGGAGATCCTTTGTGCAACCTTTTCATTGGCTCTTTGTTTTGTTGGGGATTCCAGTAGGACTCGCACGTTTCATCGCTCGTTGCAAGTTTGTAAAAGATCTTGCTCAAGAGCTATAGCCGCTAAGTTTTCTTCGCTAATTTCTTTCCTGTACAACTTTTGTTGAGAAGTCAGGATTGTCGGAATCCAGCGCGCTGATAATTAATGACGTTCTGCAAAGTGAAAACTCCACCCCCACATTCAACCCCCTTCGAGTGACAATCACATCCGCCAAATTTTTAAATGGGAAGTAGGGGCTCGCGATACCCCATTTCAAAGACATCTTCATTCTCTATTCAAAAATGCTATGGTTTTAAAATTTATTGTAAAAATTAACAGTAGAAAAAATAATTTCATCTGATTGGCGAACTTCGTTACAACATACTAAAAAATTAATAAGTAATCGCATTTTATTCGTGACAATGAGAAAAAAATAAAAAAGCACGTTATTCTTAATGTAGGAGATGTTGAAAGTACACGCCTTGAACGTCTTGGCAGCATCCTAATTGCCAATACAACTGTCTTCTAACGTTAATCAACCACTGAGGCGTGATTGACCTAATTGCAATCGTTATTCTTCTTAAGTCGGTTAAATCGCGTGGTTTAGTTTTGTACATCATCTTTTTCACATACCACCGTAAGAAGAAGTCTAGTAGCGTAAGATCGGGTGATCCTACTGGCCGTTCTAACGATCCTCGCCCATATCCACCGATTTGGAAATATTAAGTGGAGGCACTGCTGGACAATGATTTGGTAATGTGCTGGTGCTCGATCATGATATTAATTTGCCAGAGTTGGCACGATATTATTTTGGAGCAGAACTAAATAATTATCTCCATTCAAATTGCCATCAATGAAAAAAGAACCTTTCACCTATTCCTGCGCAAACATTAACCTTTTGAGGTAATTGCGTATGTTCTTCTCTCATCCAGTGTGGATTTTTTTAGACCAGTGGTGACAATTTTGACGATTAGCATGGCCGTGAAGTGCAACATTGCACTCATCGGAAAACAAAATATGTTTTCGTTGGATAACATTGTTATCTATCATTTCCCACATTTGTTCACAAAAAGACGTTCTTCTATCAGGATCGTCTTCCATGAGCTTCTGAGTTTGTATCAACTTATAGGGATGCATTTTATTTTCTTTTAATATATGTCGACTCGAATGATGTGGGTTTTCTCAAACTCGAGTATTACTTCAAATTTGGTATCATTACTCAGTACATTAGAAGGTTTTTTTGTTACTGCCTTACATGCTCAAGCTCGCGAAATTGTTTTCAATTTTTTTTATTGTCCGCTGGTATATAGGAAATCGAGAAGTTTTTGGTGAAATAGGCGAGCAACTACGATCTGTGATCGTGTATTATCTCCGTAACTAATCATCTGTAGAATTGTTACTTTATGCATTTGTTTATAAACCATGTCTCTGAACTACAGTTAAAAACTACTGTCACGTTGATAATTTTTATGTCTTGTTTTTAAATAATATCCTCCAAAAAGGACACTGTGTGTGTTTCGTTTCTTTGACGTCGGCCGCGATTATGGCCAATCACCGACGCCAGGGAGCAGTTTCACCTCACTATTCTGGAAATTTTGCCGCACCCCTGCCTTTCTGTAAGGGGGGGTAGGGATCTTTAACATACCGAACATCTCATGGACACGGGACCGACGGCTTTACGCCTCCTACGAAAAGCGGAACGTGCAGACGTTCAAATATACAATGCCACAACCTCGGTTGATGTCAATGCTACAGTATGTACGGAAAAAGTTAAAGGAGAACCCTGGTATCGAACTTAGTACCCTTTGGTTCAGAGGCACACGTTCTTACCACTGAACAACCGAGGCTATAAAAAGGACACTGAAATTGATTTTGCTTCCTTTCTCATTATCTCATTATCAAGAATAAAAGGCGATTAGTTATTAACTTTTTAGCTTTTTAGTGTGTTGTAGTGAAGTACGCTAATTAGATGAATTTCTTATCAGTGAATTTTCTTTAAAAAAATGGACTCATGAGATCTTGACTTGAATTTAGAAAAAAAAATCTTCAAAATGTGCGCGAACTAGCCCCCGATAGAACACATATCTGGGGTCAGTTTCGATTTTTAATATATATATATATATATATATATATATATATATATATATATATATATATATATATATATATATATATATATATATATATATATATATATATATATATATATATATATATATATATATATAACACCGATAACTTAAAAAACAAGCGCCGATTTTAAACAAATTTGGTGAGTACCTTCCTTTTACAGGTGACTTGGATAAGTTCGTTAGCCAGGAAAATCGGCTCAGGTTTTCCCGGAAAATTTTGTGTTTTCTCTCGGAAAACTTTTATGTCTCTGGAAATAAACCAAGGGTAACTAAATTTGGTACGCGTGTTTGTATTATAAAAAGTATACCAAAAAATGTAGGTCTGTAAGGTCAGACAAAAAAGTTATAGGGATTTAATGAAAAAAATTTTGGTTTTCCTCAAAACGTTAAACTCGCGATTCGAAACGTCAAAATTGGCAAAATTTAGGTAAAGTACCTGAAACGAGAACGGGTTATGTAAAGAAAATGTCACAAGTAGAGTGTTCTACAAACCCTTAAGTTTCAGCTTCAACCGTCATTGTTGTTCATTTTACTAAAATGTTTCCAGAAAATTCATTTCAAATAGGCCCTTTCTCTGGTGCTTTGGCAGTAGTTTAGTTAAGTTTATGGTTTAACGGTCTATAATTTTTAGCTAATTTCCGTAGAAAAAATTCGTTAATTTCTTCAAATGATTGCAAACTAGGCCCCGTAGAATTCATATCCGGGTTTTGTTTCAGTTTGCATCTGTTTACATATATACAGGTGACGCATTTCTACGGTAAAGCTCAATATAATTGTTATTATACAAGATACCAGAAAAAAATTGTATATGTTAATTATCGGGTGTCTTGAGCTACATCTAATAAAATTATTTTGACAATCGCAAGTGGCCCATAAGTCGTTGGTGATCCCTACCATTTTTTTTTTCAAACACGCTTATATTATTGCATTTTTATACTGTCATTGGAATATGATGCATGTTTGTAAGAAAAAATAAATGGAGACGCGGTAAGTGCGTTGTGGTAGCGAATTTTCGTTAAGTGTTTCAAATTAAAATAAGTCAATTTGCTATTAACCTAAGATTCATTGGCCAGGAAACCAGTTCTCTCGGAAACAGTTTAAGTTTATTTTTGCAAAGTTTTTGTATCTTTTTAAACAATAAGTTATTTTGATAAAATATGTTACATTGTTTCTACGATAAAAGTTATACCGGTAACCAAATCAATGCCTGCTTGCATTAAAGAGACATATTTGCTATTAAAACATATCTTTGAAAATTCGCTTACATAACGCACTTGCTGCGTCCAGACTTTTTAAAAGTGTTAATTTGTGCAGTAAATTTTAAAACCACCGTATTTTTAAATAGAGAATGAAGAGCTTCTTCAAATGAGGTCTCACAACTGTCACTCGAAGGGGGTTGAATGTGGGGAATGATGTTTTCACGTTGCAAAATGTCATTTTTTAATCTAGAATTGGCGTGTTTTTTTAAATAAATATACAAAATAAGCTACTGAATTTAATCCATCTGGCGGTCCCACACTGTATAATTCTTCAAGTACCGTGTCGTCCCAGAATATTGGCGATCAGTCGCATGATCTTCACTTTGTACGCAGCGGACCTACAGTGTCGTGCTGTTTACTCTGTACCATTGGCGAAAATTCTTGAGCCAAGATGTTCCTCAGCGACCAGCACTACGCTTTCCTTCTATTTTTTCGTTGAATAAAACTATATGGAGCAATTCATATTTCGGATTTCTCATTACGTGGGCAAAGTACTGCAGCTTATTTCTTTTTATGGTATTAAGTACCTCACTTTCTTTGTTCATACGCTGTAGAACCGCTTTAGTCGTCACTCTGTCCATCCACGATATCCTCAACATTGTTCGGTAAGTCCACATTTCGAAGGCCTTAGTCCTCTTGCACATCGTTTCAGTGAGGGTCCATGCTTCCATCCCATAGAATAATATGCTGAAGACGTAGCACCGTAGTAACCGTATTCTTCAGGGAATTCTTAGACTCTGTTGGTTAACATTTATTGCATGTTCTTAAATGATCTTCTTGCTTGCTCTATTCTGCTTTTGATTTCTTGAGTTAAGTCCCATCTTTTATCCACCCAACAACCCAGATCTTTAATCTTTAATCTTTATTGTTTAAAATTGTACAATATGCCAATACAAATAAGTCCTATGACTCGTGAAGTATTTTAACATAATTTTGCAAAGATCGTTCTAAATGTGTTTGACATCTATCACCTAATGATACACTTCAAATTTTGACATACCAAAATTGATTGAAACTAAATTTTTTCTTCTTCACCCACCTTAACCCCCAATCAAAACCTTCACTGCCTGGATGTGGCTTTTCATACCAAATTGCTGCCCAACAAATCCCTTTTCTTTATGATGTATATTTATGCCAAAATTATAAATTTTGTGCGGAGCCAAAATGTACTCTGACATAGTAATGACGTGCAAATAATTTTTTTTATATTTGTATGTTTGTACTATCTACGCTATTCCCACTTTATGCTGATATCGGTATAGAAACTGTATAATACTGCACAAAATCCTGCATAATATCCTGCATCATACTCTTATATTAAATGAAATAAGCTGCTGAAGACACAGTCATGCTTGCGACGACAAGGCGACACACCCCTAAGACTGTGATGATGTTCGCTGTTGCTACTATAGTTTATTTATTTTACAAACTGCAGTCGGTGTGTTTTTTTTAGTGAATTTTCGTATAAAAAATTCACTAATGGAGAGATCCCGACTTTTGAATTTTGAAAAAATTTTTTGCAAATGAGCGCGAACTAGGACCCCTAGAACCCATATCCGGTGTCAGTTTCAATTTTTATATGTTTATATATGTATATATATATATATATATATATATATATATATATATATATATATATATATATATATATATATATATATATATATATATCACACCGATAACTCAAAAAATAATGGGCCGATTTTAATAAAATTTGGCATGTACCTTCCTTTTGTAAATGGCTTGGATAAGTTCGTCAGTCAGGAAAATCGGACGAGGTTTTCCGGGAAAATTTTGAGTTTTCATTCGAAAAAAATTTTTATCTCAAAAAATAAAAAAGCTATGATAACCAAATGTGGTAGGTAGGTTTATGATATAAAAAGTAAACTATATGCAAAAACTCAGATTTCTATGTTACAAGAAAAAAAGTTATAATAAAATATTTGGTGCCAGATCATTTCTATGAAAATTCACTACCATAACGCACTTGCTGCGTCTTTGAGGGTTTTTTTAATTGATCAAATTTCCAGCTGCCTTGCATAGTTCAAGCACGTTTTGTCTACTTATCCTCAACAGAAAGTGTTTGTATACATAGCATTAAAGGTTACTCAAAGTTGTAACTCAGGCTGGTAATGTTTTAATGCATAATTTCTGTTGAGCTGTTAGCTTTAATAGCCACGTGCCTTTCCAGATGTGATATATTTCTATTAGTTGTGAAAGAATTTTAGACCGCCATAGAGATGAACGCAACGGAAAGTTTTTTTGTGTATACATTCAGCACGGTTCGCGAACCACATGGAATGTGTTGAAAAATTGCCGTCATCCAATGACATTGGCTTAGATTACATAGCGTAATTTCGTTTTAATGACTGATCTGCTAACATTTTCCGCAAATAACATATATCTTTTATTTTCCAGTAAAGGATAATTTCTAGTTTATCATTAAAAGTAACATTAGCCGAGGTTGTGGCATTGTATTTGAGCAAGTTGAATGTCTGCACGTTCCGCCCTTCGGATGGGTCGTAAAGCCGTCGGTCCCGTGTCCACGCGATCTTGGGCACGTTAAAGATCCCTACCCTTCTTACTTAAAGGCAGGGGTTTGGCTAAATTCCACGATGGTGAGCTGAAACTGCCCCCCGACGTCGGTGACTGGCAATAGTCGCGGAGATAGACCAACGTTAAAGAAAAAAAAAACACACTCACACACAGATTCCAAATATATTTACCGGATGTCACTGAGAATACTGACAAGGCCCCCATCTTTTTATGAAAAGAGATATCATTTTTAAATTTCGAAGAGGCATTGTTTATGGAGATGCAGCAACTGAACACATGAGTACCGTGGAGTGACTTCCAGTGTGCTTATATACTGACTTTCCAAAAAATCCGTAAAGAGTCGACGAATTTCAAATAAATTTTCTGAACTACTCTGTTTTGTCTCTGATAAGAAATGATAACATGGACAATACATTTTAACTGGTGTACACTTTTAGTGCATTTTTATCTAAAAAAATTCACTAATAGAGAGGTATCGATGGTGACACTTTGCAAATTTTTTTTCAAATGAGCGCGATTTAGGACCCCTAGAACCCATATCCGGGGTCGGTTTCAATTATATATATATATATATATATATATATATATATATATATATATATATATATATATATATATATATATATATATATATATAGTATTAAATTTTTGTGACGGTAACAGTGTTATTTATCAAAAAATTGGCCTATAATAAAGAGTTTTATTCCACAACTGACGGCGTTCCCACAATTTTTTGATAAATATATATATATATATATATATATATATATATATATATATATGCAACCGATAACTCAAAAATTAATTAACCGATTTACATGAAACTCAGCATGTGCCTTTCTTTTATTAATGGCTTGGATGAGTTTGTTAGCCAGGAAAATCTGACCAGGTTATCCGGGAAAATTTTGAGTTTTCTTAAGAAAAAAATTTTTTCTCCGAAAATTACAAAGATATTTTAATGAAATTTGGGGGATATATTGCCTTGAAAAAGACCTTACCACACACCAAAATTCAACTTTCTAAGTTTATAGAAAATTGAGTTTTTCAAATTTTTAGTTTTCGTTCTAAAAAAATTTTTTCCCCGAAAATTACAAAGTTATTTTAACAACACTTGGTGGATATGTTGCCTTGAAAAAGACCTTACTACATACCAAAATTCAACTTTCTAAGTTTATTGAAAATTGAGTTATCTAAGTTTGAAGCATTTAATAAAAATTCACTACCATAACGCTCTTGCTGCGTCCCGAATGTTATTTTAATTTTGTTGTATCAAAAAAACATCTCTTTAAATGTGCGTTTCCTACCTTTTGAAGCAATATTTTGCAGAGATCTGTGCTGAATTTATTAAGTCATTAGCCTAGTCGCCGTCTACGGAACAATTACAACCATTTAAGCATTTGTGCGCGCGTGCGTGCGTGCGTGTATGTGCGTGTGTGCGCGTGTTTGTATAATTAAAAAATAATAGGCCGATGTTAATCAAATTTGGTGGGTACCTTCCTTTTGCAAGGGGCTTGGATAAGTTGGTTAGTCAGGAAATTGGCCTGGTTTTTCCGGAAAATTTTGCGTTTTTTTTACCGGAAAATTTATATATCTCCGGAAATAACAAAGCTATGGCAACCGAATTTAGTACGCGAGTTTATATCATATAAAGTAAACTATATACCAATTTAGATCTGTAAGTGAAAAGACAAAAAGTTATAGGCATTTAAAGAAACAAATTTTGGGATTTTCCTCTTAAAACGTCAAAGTCGCGATTCAAAACGTCAAAATTTGCAACATTTGGGCAAATAACCTGTAACGAATATAGGTTACATAGAAAAATGTAACAAGAAGAGTGTTTTACAAACCCTCAAGTTTCAGTTTCAACTATCATTGTCCTCATTTAACTAAAATATTCCAAGAAAATTAATTTTAAATAGACTCTTTCTCTGATGCTTTGGAAGTAGTTTTAGTTGTAGAGTTTGTCGTTTAATGGTCTATAATTTTTAGCGAATTCCCGTAGAAAAAATTTTGGAGACCGCCACTTTTAAATTTTGAAAAAATCTCTTAAAATGTGCGCCACGTAGGCGCCCTAGAACCCATACCCGGGGTACAAGGTAACACATTTCTGCGGTAAAGCTCAATATATATATATATATATATATATATATATATATATATATATATATATATATATATATATATATATATATATATATATATATATATATATATATATATATATATATATATATACGTTATTATACAAGATACCAGAAAAAATTGTATACGTTAATTGGTGTCTTGCACTGCATCTTATAAAATTATTTCTACAATCACAGGTGGGTCATAAGTCGTTGGTGGTGATACAAATGTTCTCTTTTTTTAATCAAACACGCCTTACATTATTGCATGTTCCATCGAAATAGAATTAATGTTCATAAGAAAAGAAATTCGGGACGCAGCAAGTGTGTTACGGTAGCGAACTTTCATTAAATCTATTTCCAAGGTAAAAAAGAACAGAACAAGCTATACTCCAGACTGAATTTATTTAGCAAAAGCCCTACGCGTTTCGGCCCATATATCTGGCCATCTTCAGGGGCTTTCTGAAACATTACAAAAGGTGGTTGTGTCAGAAACAGAGTTTCTGGTAGGTCGGCAAGTATCACACGACACAAGCCGTTACAAAATTCTAAACAGTCTTACAAGCAAAGTCTAAACAGAAACTAAAGTCAACGCTAACATGCTCTACAACAGTTACATTAATAAAATCAAAGCTAAAAGTTGAGAAATTAAAAACATCAAAATGTCCACAGCTTGGTCGAGGCACCTCCATGCAGCAAAAACAATAATGCAAAAGCAGTAAAATTGCAAAAAAAAAACAGGTAGAAATCCGTGTAGATTAAGTTTAAAAGTGCACTGACAAGCCACAATCTAAGGTCTTTAAACAAATAGATAGAGAAGCTGCCAAGGCAGGCAGCACAACCAGAGCAGAACTTTCAGACAAAAACACTGAGTTAAACCTATGATACCTATAAAGAATAAAACCAAAATGGCCAAACATACTTACGTTGTGTTTTTTATAACAGGAACTGAACTTTACAAGAAATCTATCATAGTGGCTGTTTTCATCGACTGTCGCTTTTGTTTCCCTGCACTATATGGGTGAAGGCAGAATTAGAAGCATTCAAACATCAAATCACAGCAATGGATAAACGGCAATACAAATAAAAATTTCGTACTTGAAATGGAGGACATTTAAAAGCCGAATATCTGAAGTGAACGGGAAGGGGGCAAACAAATGAACTACGACTTTTAACTAAAAGTGACAAGTGACAGACAAGTGACATTGACATCTACCCGGCCGTGCCACGTAACATTTCCGGGCTCCTTGACTCCACAGAATACTTAGGTTTTCCACTGTGGATGGCACTAGTTCAGTATATTTCTATAAATTGGTGGAAAATTAATCTCACTGGTATTAGAAGGTGGAGTTGTAGGTGTATCTGTAGATTTCCATCTCTTCAAGGACGAACTGCTCAGTTCCAAAAGTGGATGGGTGAAGGATTTTAACATTGTTTTCTTTATCAAAAACATGACCAGTGTCTCTGAGGTGGCAACCAAAAGCTGAAGTGACGTTATCAGCATTGTTTCTGCTCCTGAGATGTTCGGAAATTCTCGTGTTTAGGGCTCTCCCAGTTCTACCAGTATACACAGTGCTGCAATCAGGATCTCCACAGCTAAGGCAATAAACTCTTGACTTCTTCAAGAGGGGGATGTCGTGTTTATTGTGAACTAGCATCTTGTTCAGGATGTTCTTAGATTTGTAAGCGAATTTTACATTATCTCTCTTCAAAACTTTTGTGATGGCACTAGTAATGGGTCCACAATATGTCAACGGAAAGTAGCATGTGTTGTCAGCCTGAGATGCTGGGATGATTGAACTGTCTTCTCTTAGAATTTGGCGACTTTTTTGTTGATCAGTCTATCGACAATGCTGATAGGATAATCATTGTTAGTGGCTAATTGCTTGATAATATTTAGCTCTTATCAAACTTTATCTGTGACATAGGGATTCTAAAAAGCCTGTCTATGAAAAACCTCAGGGACGCCAGTTTATGAGAGATCCATTCAGATCATGTCATCACATCTCTATATAAGTTTAAATAAATACACATTATGTATAATAATAATATAATACATTTGCCATTTAATTTTATAAATTTTATTAAAATTGACCAACTCTTCCTAGGTGTTCGGATATTTATTATAGTCAGTGTATGTATGTATGTGTATATATATATATATATATATATATATATATATATATATATATATATATATATATAATAAGTTCGCGCTCATTTGAATACATTTTTCAAAATTCTATAATATAAATAAATCAATAAATAACATAAACAAATATATTTATATTTACATTTTTACCGCAAGTTTTTATTATTATTTCTTTCAACTTTTATTTATCTAACCATTTTCTTATGAAAATACGCTATCATAACTGATCGGCGTAGATGTTTCTCATTGAACTTTAACTTCCTCTTTTCCTGTCCATTCTGATTATTTTTGGCTGACGTAGAATCCTCATTGTTTATTAAGGTAATTCCAAGGGCGTGCGGTGTGATTTCAAATAGGGGAAGTAATGGAATACAGTGGATAGATTTCTCAGATCGTTACAAATTTGATTTACGCACTAAACCGAAACGTTTTAAACGCTTAAAACACGACTCCAAGTGGTACTTGCTGTTGCTATGTGGTTTAACCATTTTGTGCATATTATTCAAGTCCAACGCAGACATCGGTAAAAAAAGACAGGGCGAGCAGAAAAATTTGGAAATTGGAGACTGATCTCTTTGGTAAACACTGCTATTAAAGTGGCGTTTAAAACTTATCATTTCCTTCGTTAATTTTAATGCTGATAGGATAATCATTGTTAGTGGCTAATTGCTTGATAATATTTAGCTCTTATCAAACTTTATCTGTGACATAGGGATTCTAAAAAGCCTGTCTATGAAAAACCTCAGGGACGCCAGTTTATGAGAGATCCATTCAGATCATGTCATCACATCTCTATATAAGTTTAAATAAATACACATTATGTATAATAATAATATAATACATTTGCCATTTAATTTTATAAATTTTATTAAAATTGACCAACTTTTCCTAGGTGTTCGGATATTTATTATAGTCAGTGTATGTATGTATATATATATATATATATATATATATATATATATATATATATATATATATATGTATATATATATATATATATATGTATATGTATATATATATATATATATATATATATGTATATATATATATATATATATATGTATATGTATATATATATATATATGTATATATATATATATATATATATATATATATATATATATATATATATATATATATAATAAGTTCGCGCTCATTTCAATACGTTTTTCAAAATTCTATAATATAAATAAATCAATAAATAACATAAACAAATATATTTATATTTACATTTTTACCGCAAGTTTTTATTATTATTTCTTTCAACTTTTATTAATTATTTAACTAACCATTTTCTTATGAAAATACGCTATCATAACTGATCGGCGTAGATGTTTCTCATTGAACTTTAACTTCCTCTTTTCCTGTCCATTGTGATTATTTTTGGCTGACGTAGAATCCTCATTGTTTATTAAGGTAATTCCAAGGGCGTGCGGTGTGATTTCAAATAGGGGAAGTAATGGAATACAGTGGATAGATTTCTCAGATCGTTACAAATTTGATTTACGCACTAAACCGAAACGTTTTAAACGCTTAAATACACGATTCCAAGTGGCACTTGCTGTCGCTATGTGGTTTAACAATTTTGTGCATATTATTCAAGTCCAACGCAGACATCGGTAAAAAAAGACAGGGCGAGCAGAAAAATTTTGAAATTGGAGACTGATCTGTTTGGTAAACACTGCTATTAAAGTGGCGTTTAAAACTTATCATTTCCTTCGTTAATTTTAATGTAGGCGTTGGTCCCTCATCATTTATCATTTTCTGTCTTTCCTCGAAAGGATAAAGCGAAAAATTTATGTTTCTTAAATTAAATATAACACAAAAACATTCACAAAGCTTGTACGACACTACTCGTAGACGGGCCAGGGGATGGAATTCCATTGCAACTTACTCTAAAGCTCACGCGCCGACCATTAGTGACTCCCGTAAGCGCATTTTAAGTCCCTTACTGGAGACGATATACACTTTAGATAAAACGACAACCGCCGCACGCACTACAGTGGTATAGACAGAGGTAGCAGACATGGTAGGCATTAGGAAATAAGCGATCCCGACTCCCGATTATCAGATTTGCGCGCTTGTCTGTCGCATATTATGCAACATCGCCGCGTCTGTCTAGTGCCTGCTACATTTCCAAACTCAGTAGATATCACAAATATCTGCCTACAACTAGATTCAAGCTTAATAAAAGGAAACATAATTTAAAAGGAGAGATACAACTTTAAAGGAAAAATACAATTTTACTAGAAATATTTAGGAGAAGCAGTGCTTCCATTGCTTCCATGGACCGCACGCCCCTGTGTAATTATTCCTTTACTTGGAACAAAATCCTGAAGATAATAATTTCTGTGAACCTAACGAGAGCAATATACTTGGAGATTAAATTATTGATAAGACGCAAACCTTTAATATTCCAGATAACAACCTGTTTTGCCTATAAGTGTAGATGTAAATATTGTATTATCATTGATTTAAGGTGATGAGTTTTCTATATTAAATGCGCAGTACATACAGGAATATATTATTTTGTCTAGGGACAGACAACACACGCTTCTAGGTCTTTTTTAATTGTATGTTAGTGATATTCGATGATTTTTTGTTTTAAGCTATTGTTAGATTGATCGATTGCTTGTAATGTAATATCCAAACATTAGCAGGTCACCATTTGTCGTGTCTCACGTTGATATTGATTACATTTTATTGTGTTTAGAATTCTTCTGTTGCTCGTTTCTTTGCGATTTTTTTATTTCTATACATAAGCCGTTAGATAAGACAGAAATGTGTATGGATGGTATTATTTTCAGAGAGCTTTGTTATCAGCGATAAAAGCAAAAAGCCATTAACGGCGATAAAAACAAAATGCCATTAAATATCTCGTACCAGAAAACAAATATTTTCATATCCTGTTACAGGATGATTTATATTGTATGCCGTTTCTTCTTTGTCAACTTAAAATCATTTTAGTGTAAATTTTTGTAGGTTCTGAATAATTTTAACATACCAAAATTTCGTTTTTATGTGCTTTCTCGGTTGAAATCACCACTACCAGATAACGTATTTATATATGACAACTTAGTTTTTATCTAATCGTCTTGGGGTTAAGTAGAACAGTTATGATGGAGTAATATAATGAAATTTATAATTCTTATAGAAAACAAATAGGAAAATGACTTAACAAAAAATGCAGGCCTCGACATTTCTCCATAGTGATCCGCTTGATTTTCTAAAGCTTACATTGAGCCTTGTGTCTTTTTGACCCACTCAAAATGCATGAACAATGCCACAAAAATTAAAATCATCAAGTTAAGAAGGAACCAACCAGAAACTGCGTTTTTCAAATACCCGCGCAAAACTAATCCAGCTACCACAACGCACTTGCTGCGTCCAGACCTTCTATTAGTTATTGTTATTACTGTATTTTTATGTTCTATTCCTTATTATGAAATTTTCGTAGATTCACTAAAGAGATCGCGATTTTTCAATTTTGAAACAATCTTTAAATGAGCGCGTACTAGGCCTAGAACACATACCCGCGTCAGTTTCAATTTTTATATGTTATATGTGGAACATTGTGAGATGTACGACAAGGTCGCCATCTTGGTACGGAGCCAGGTAGTATGTTGTGACGGCAGCTCCAATAAACACAAAATGTTATAAATAGAGACTGTGTACAACCAACCAACAATTTTGTAAATTGTCGGCCCTATCCCTTTCTTCCCTAATACGGGGACAATGTATGTAAGGCTAGATGCATTCTCATCTATATATATATATATATATATATATATATATATATATATATATATATATATATATATATATATATATATATATACACACACACACACATATATATATATATATATATATATATATATATATATATATATATATATATCACACCGATAACTTAAGAAATTATGTGCCAATTTTGATGAAATTTGCCAGGTGCCTTCCTTATGTAAGTGGCTTGGAAAAGTTCGTTATCCAGGAAAATCGGACAAGTTTTCGAAAAGATTTTGAATTTGCCTTCCGAAAATTTTTGTATCTCTGAAAATAACAAAGCTATGACATGCGAATTTGGTACGCAGGTTTCCATTATAAAAAGGATATATATCAAATTTAAATCTCTAAATTAAGAAAAAGTTAGATATTTTATGGAAAAAAGTGATAGGAGAGCACAAGACCAAAATATTTGTGTGTTAAACAAAATCTATTAAATATTACAGACAAATATCATATTCTCTTGCCGCATTTATAATTTTAGTGAATTTTCGCAGAAAAAAATCACTAACGGGGAGATCCCGACTTTTGGATTTTGAAAAATGTTTGCAAATGAGCGCGAACTAGGACCCCTAGAACCCATATCCGGGGTCAGTTTCAATTTTTATATGTATGTATATATATATATATATATATATATATATATATATATATATATATATATATATATATATATATATATATATATATATATATATATATAATCACATCGAGAACTCAAAAAATAATGGGCCGATTTTGATAAAATTTGGCATCTACCTTCCTTTTGTAAATGGCTTGGATAAGTTGGAAAAACGGACGAGGTTTTCCGGGAAAATTTTGAGTTTTCATTCGAAAATTTTTTTTCTCAAAAAGTAAAAAAGATGATAATGAAATTTGGTGGGTAGGTTAACGATATAAAAAGTAAACTATACACCAAAATTTATATTTCTATGTTACAAGAAAAAAAGTTGTAGTAAAATATTTTATGCCAGATCATTTCTATGAAAATTCACTACCATAACGCACTTGCTGCGTCCAGGCTTTTTGGTAAATAAAATGCATATATAGTTTCTATCAAAATTAGCTACGATAACGCGCTTACTGTCTCCAAACTTTTTGTTGTGGTCACTTTTAGAAAAAAATTCAAGCAAAATTAGAAAAACCTTGCCAGTCCCTATTTGAACACGGAATTTTTTGAGTCGTGGAGAACCGGAATGCTTCCACTGCTCTGATCGATCTTTAGTCTCTGAATCATAGTGATGGACCTATGTTTGGTATATAGTGACAAGGCGACCCAAAAGGTTTGAGGAGTCTTCTTCGAGACGGTGGCACATTTATTTCGACACTGTCAAAAGAGCGCACTTCTGATCAGCGTTCAAACATTTTAGAATCCATTTTGCCGAGAGTTGTCTCATTCCCAAATGATAAACAATGTGAGACACGTCTTCATAGGAAATGTGCAATGTTTTTGCTATACGATTCAGTCCAATCAGTCGATCTTCTAAGGTCAGGTTACGGATAGAATCAATGTTTTCTTGAGTCGTCACAGACATTGGTCATCTATATTCTATGACATTTGATCGTCCTCTTTTAGCTTCCGCAATCAAGTTTCTACTAGTAGCATACAAAGAACTTTGATCACCTGTCTTCCCTATCAGCCTTCAGCTATTTCTTTGTCCCATAACCCTTTCAAAATAAAGATACTTCATTTCTGTCCCAAACTCTCTTTTATCAATGTATCAAATCATGTAGGTTTTTCTCAGACATGGGTTTTCTGAAATCCACAGTTTTGTCACTATTCAACTTTTGGATGTCAGGCTTTGACATTTGACATCTTACTTATAAAAACATCATGATTGTTACCATAGCAACTAAATTCGATTTTGCTTACTAGAACGTTTCCAAGCTGTGTATCAATATATCCTCGTATAGCCATGGCATTTTATGTCTGCTTATAGATTCCACAAAATCTCAGGTACGTTATTATGTCCTTTTATATTTCAACAACACACCACGAAGGCCTACAGCCTAAATACTATCGTACCGTGGGTGTCGACAAGGAGGAATGAGGCAACTTGTTAATTCTGGAATTGGAGGTTCGGAGGAGAAGGAAAAACATGTGCCGGCAAGGAATTCCTCAACTTGGAAGCCCTCGGGACAAAAGAGCGGGCATAACAAGATGTTCTGTCTGGTGACCTGGACAGTAAAAGGGTGCATTCGCTCTGTTCCCCTGGTAGATCTGTTGGGGACAGCAGGTGGAGGAACTATGGAAGAAAGCTCCTCTGAGCAGTGCACGTGCAGATATCTATAAGAGAAAGAGAGAGAGATGAGACGAGACGTATAGCTCTCTTCTGTATGGAGTCCAGGATAGCGAGTGTAGAAGCGACAGCGGCACCCCAGATGTGGGAGCAGTATTCGAGGTTTAGCCTTATTTGTGAAGTATATAAGGTATAGAGATTAGCTGGTGAAAAGTATTTACGAGCCTGGAAGAGGAAACCTAATTTCTTAGCAGCCGCTTCTGCAATTGATGTGACATGTTGGTGCCAATTGAGATCTCGTTCCACAGAAATGCCAACAAGTGAAAAGGACTCATTACTTTGAATAATTTGGTTGTTCATTGTGATGGGTCTAGGGCTGGTGTATCTCTTATGAGATAGAAAGCAAGGTTGAGATTTGGTGGAGTTGAATTGTACAAGGTTTCTACTTCCCCAGTCTAATATTTTTTGGAGATCCACAGAGACAGAACCCTCCATGAGCCTGCGATCCTTATCTAATTGGGCTAAAGAGACAGGCTTCCTGGGTGTTTCTACTAAGGTGGCCAGGTAGCTTCGCCTAGTATCTCTCATTGGGTTATTTACATTGCAGTAAACGAGAGTGCTCTACACAGGATAGTCATGTCTTGCAGGATGACTGGGGTTTGTGATACAGCGGGTGTCTTCTATACGGCAGCACCAACATAGTATAACTCTGCTGTGTCCCTACCCTTTACCCTTATTCCTATGATTGTTAGAACCCTCTGTTAAACATAAGAAAATGACATGGTTGTAAGGGTAGCGCTTACTAGTGCATTGAAGCGTCGTGAATTATTTCAAAATGCTTGCCATCTGTCGTGAACAGCAACAAATGAAAAGTGATTGATGTAAATGCATGGTACTAGCGCAGGCAGTTATTGCAATATCCAGGATTTATTAGATTAGTTTTTGATATCTCAGTAATAGCTTAATAGTATTGAATGGCATCGGACTGTTTTTATTTAAATCATCACGTTGGTCGCATGGGAAAATGCAACTGAAGCTAGCCTATCTAATACAAAACGACCAGCTAAATACGCAAAGTACGCGATTTTACAGGAAAAACGTTTAACAGTCCTGTTAAATTTTTCACGATCTGTGTACTGCAACCCATTAGCCAACATTGTGTATTTTCCGCTTCAATCAACCGATGGTGATAGCAGTGACATGTCGCATTAAATTTATACAGTAAATATAAATCGTTTACAGTTATTTAGAGAAAAAGTTACACATACCTTTAGAGTTTTAGATGAAAGAGGACACAGTATGCCACACGAAAAGACCACTATACAGGCTGGTTCAAAAATAATGGTATGCAGAGCAGAGGATTCTTGGCATCAAAATATTACGATTTAGCTACACTTATTTTGGTCCCAGTATCAAAATGAAAAGGAATACATGATGCTAAGCGTGCAACTTAATTTCGATATACCTTGATACGAAGTTTCTGACCAACCAGTCAACGGATCGGTCTACAAATTCGATTATTATTTTTTAACGTTGGTCTATTTCCGACACTATGGCCAATCACCGACGCCAGGGAGCAGTTTTACCTCATTATCCTAGAATTTTTCCGAACCGCTGCCTTTCTATCAGGTCAGATCTTTATCGTGCGCAACATCGCATGGACACGGGATATGTACTGAAACAGTGAAAGGGAAATCCTGGGAATCGAACCCCGTACCCATCGGATCAAAGGTACACGTCCTCACTATTAAACCACTGTGGCTCTAGATTATTTTGATAAACAAGCATGCTCTATCTAGCTAAAATATTTTCGAAAATGCGACATTAGCACTTCTACTAATAAGTAGCAATTTTAAATGGAACGCCCTGTATATTATCTCATTTCTAGCATCTCTATACAATTCTTGAAAGCTTTCATCAACATGTGTATATACCTACCTTTTCCTGTTTTTGATATTATATAGATCTATTTCCTTTTTTTTCCACAAAATAAAATGACCCTCAAAAATGTTGATATCTTCGATCTCCGAGATACCAGGGCACTAAAATTTTGTATGGAGTTAGGTAATACTTGAATGCTCTCTACCGTATTGCTAGTAGTAGTAGCAGTGGTGGGGAGGCCAACGCCAAGCATGGGCCCTTTTTGCCAACCCCAGCAACCCAGTCCCTCGCCTGCCTGCAGCCACCAACCGACCCCCAGTGCCTCTTCATTGCTTCCTCGGTCCACTTGTCTAAGGCGACAGAGACTGTCTTCTTACTTATACCTATCGCCGGCTCCGGGCCACAGAACCACCCCCGGGAACCGAGCCTTGCGATATTATTCACCACCTCATTCCCCGCCACGCCACAGTGTCCCGGAACCCACACTAGTTGTACCTTCTTTGTCCTGGCTAGTCCTCCGAGGGCGTCAGCGCACTCCTGAACCAGTGTAGACCTGATTCTGGCCGCGCAGACTGCCCGAAGGACTGCCTGGCTATCCGAGCAGATGTACACACATTTCTCGGGACTCCTCTTCACATCCTGTCTGTTGGCCACAGACAGGATAGCGTACACCTCTGTTTCGAATGCCGTGGTATATGCGCCAAGAGCATAGCTCTGGCGCATCCCCAGGCCCTCGACGTATATTCCTGTCCCGGAGGATTGTTGGTCCTCCAGCCGCGATCCGTCGGTGAAACAGACCAGGCTTGCGGACTGGAATTCAACCGCATTTTTTCTCCGCTGATCCCTACTGTGGATCCTGAGGGTGTATGGCCTAGTCAACCTAATATCATCCTCGGCATCTCTTTACCTTTATGGCGGAAATCGAAGTTTCCTTTACCACCTCGTTGGCGACTCTTGCATGCCCTATTACTGCTCCCTCTCCGCTAAAGTTTCCTGCGTCTCGCATTCTGAGAGGCGACGCCATCGCCTCCCTCCTGACATAGATGGGAAGCGGTGGCAGCATCAACAGGACCTCTAGCGCGGCTGAGGGTGTCGTCCTCATAGCGCCTGTGATACCCAGGATTGCCAGCCTTTGGAGTTTGGCCAGCTTCCTGCTGGTAGTTTGGTTCGCACCGCACCACCAGACCAACGCCTCATAGAGGATTCTCGGCCTGACGATCGCAGTGTAGATCCAGTAAAAGGTCCGAGGATTAACTCCCCAGGTCCTCCCTATCACTCGACGCAGCTGCCAGAGGGTCGCTACTCATTTCCTTACAACCCGTTCTATTTGCGACCCCCATGTTAATTTGGAGTCCAGGATCACCCCCAGATATTTGACCTCCCGCCCTAAAGCTAAAGGTTTTCCAAACATCGCGGGCGACCTAAATCCCTCTACCTTCCTCTTCTTGGTAAATAGGATCATATCCGTCTTCGCCGGGTTTACGGAGAGTCCCAGCTCACCACACCACCTTTCGATTCTGCTACAGGCAGCTTGCATGCACTCGCATACGACGCCGAGGAATTTGCCGGTGACTCAGACCAGCCCATCATCAGCGTACGCCTGGGCATAGAAGCCATTCTCGGAGAGCCGCTCCAAGAGATCGTCCATGACCAGACACCATAGATGGGGCGAAAGGCAGCTGCCCTCAGGGCAGCCGCCCGTCACCTCGACGTCCAGCCCCCGGCCCCGCAAGGTCAGCGTAACTCTCCTGTCCTCCAGCATGCTCGCCACCCAGCTTATTAGTGACCTCGGCGTTCTCTTATCCTGTAGGGCGGTACAAACCGTATGCGTCCTTGCCTTATCAAAGGCTCCCCTCCACATCGAAGAACACAGCTAAGGTGCTGTCCCCGTAGTGTAGGGCCCTTTCCACCTTCCGCGTCACAGCATGGAGCGCCGTTTCCGTCGACTGCCCCCGCTCGTACGCGTGCTGACCTTTATGAAAGGGGTGATCCTTTAGGATCTCTCCCAACATAAGCCTATCTAGTATATTTTCTAATGCCTTAAGCATGTCAGGCTGATTAGCCTGTACGCCTTGGCCAGCGTGTAGTCCTCCCTTCCCGGCTTGGGAATGAAGATCCCCCTAACCCGGCGCCAGGCCTTTGGGACGTAGCCACACACCAGGCTGGCCCGGAATACCTCCCTTATGTTGGGAAGCAGTGTATCCAGGCCCCTCTGGAGCAGTGCCGGAAAAATCCCATCACAGCCTGCGGACTTGAAAGGAGCGAACTCGCCCACCGCTTAGGCTATAGAGCCATCCGTAACCACCCCCTCCACCAGCTGCCAATCCGCATTCGGGACCGTCCACCGGCCCAGGTCGGCAGCCCCTGTGACGGCTCCACCGCCCGCGAGGTGAACTTCGGCGAGATTACGCAAGGTCTCCTCACCGGTGCTTGTCCAGCTCCCGTCCGGTTTCCTTAAGGATCTTACATAACTGCCTACCTCCTGTTTAAGTACCCTTACCAGCCTGGCTGCCTCAGGCAGGGAATTTACTTTCCCACAGTACGCGCTCCAACTGGCTCGTTTACTCCGTCGCAATTCCTTCTTAAAATCCCTTCCGGCAGTCCTGAATTCGTCCCAGGCCGCTTCACTCGATTCTCGGACGGCTCGGTTTAAGGCCCTCCGAGTCCGCCCGCGTATTACGGCGAGATCCCTGTTCCACCATCTGGATTTGATGGATGGTTCCCCCCTAAGTGGTGACGCGGCCTCGTAGGCTGCCATTATTTTACCTTCTATGGCCTCGACCTCACTATCTAATGCCTCTGTAGAGAGTCTTCTCCCCTCTGGGCTCCTTGGCGACTCTCCGAGGCCTGTTACATAGACATCCCAGTCGGTTTTCCTTGGATTTCTCCTGGGGGGAGTGCTCTCACGGTCCACATCTAATACAAAGCTGATCATTGGTATGTGTTCCGTCACCATCCAGTTGAATATATCCACTGTTATTCCTCTGCTCGATAACGTGATGTTGATCACCTCCTGTCGGATACGATTGACAAACGTTGGAGCTGTACCTCTATTTAATACCTCTAGGTTCGTTGTAGCCAAGTACTATAGTATTGCTAAGTCTTAGTACTCTAGTATTGCTAAGTCTTAGTTGGATCTAGAAGGTGACTTATCGGTATTTATATGGCATCCTGTATACTTCAACTATTTTATTTATCCATACGGTAGAAAGCATCCAGGTCTTACCTACCTCCACAACGAATTCTGCTTACTCTAATGGCTTAGTATCTCGGAGATCAAAGATATCAGCATTTTCTAAAGTCGTGTTTTTTGGTGGAAAAAATCGATCTATACCTATCAAAAACGGCAAAATGTAGATATACATATATGTTGAGGAAACTCGTTAGGAATTGTATAGACATTCTAGAGATGAGATAATATATAGGTGTTCCATTTAAAATATCAAAGTTGGTACTACTTTCTAGTAGAGGTAGTAACGTCGCATTTTCGAACATATTTTTGGTAGATCGAGGATGCTTGTTTATTAAAATAACCAAAGTTGCGATCCGTTGACTGGTTTCTCAGAAACTTCTAATATACCATCCGTGTGTATCACCCTGCCTAGGAAAGTATTGGACGTATTGTATTGGTACAAAGCAGAGTAATTTTCCCCGAAATTATTACCTTGAAGAACATACTCAACAAAAATCAAAATAAACTTGGAAAATCCAAAACACATTTTCATAGACCTGACGATCGTTTCACTAACAATGTTAGCGTCGTCAGAGGATGAAACATTATAGAATGTTTCAGCCTCGTCCACTGAATGTTTCATCCTCTGATGACGCTAACATTGTTACTGCAACGATCGTCAGCTCTATAAAAATATGTTATGGTGATGTGCGTTCTCCAAGTGTACTTAACGAATACTGGATCCTAAAGTAATGATTAGATACGAGTATTAAAAAGTTATGAGGATTGCCGTCACTAGTGTCATAGCCCTTTTATTTAGCATTATTTAACACCCGCCCTTATGCAAAGGTACTCATCCATTAATTGCTCATCGCGCCACTTTCGTTTTGTCTCCGTCATGCACTACAGTATCAACATTTCGTGCTTTCATCTCTTGTAAAATCTCATTTTCTTTACCTCCCACACCCTGTACATTCCAGGTCGCGATTTTCCAAGTCGTTGGACGGTCGTATCATGTGATGGGCCTAGTCTATTTAGCCTTCGTCGCCTGTCATTACATTGGTTGTTCGAAGCTTTAATTGACGATTTCGTAGTCTTTAAATACGTAGAACTAAGACAAGTCATTAGCACATCCGCACTTTCGGGCTCACGCTTTTTAACACAACGATGTAGCCGTCCATCGATGGATGTTTGGTAATTCTAGTTGGTGTGGCACAAACAATGGCCCTAATCCCACGGCCAGTATGTCTGCTGCAGAGACTACCGAATAACCCACCACCGTGTTTCTGCGCCGCGCCAAGATGAGTCAAAACCTATGCATGATACACCTTCGGAAGCAATTTCCATTTACACTCTTTGTTGGCTGCAGAATTATACAATCAAACGACGCAGTTACGATTAATCAGATTCAATTCAAGTAAGAATCATAACTTTTTTGAAATAGTGAAACAGCGTAGTTAAATTCTTGAGCTAGGCTATTATTGGAACGTCCAATAGCTTTTATGGTTTATTAAAGAATAATATTGACGTCACTATCAAGTCGAAACTTTTCAATTGTTCCATGTGCTCGAAATAATGTATAATTAAAGGTATAAATGGTTTTGCGTATTAACGAATCAATGTGGATCTATAATAATGTAGTGTATCATCAGTGTTTCAGAAATGTACAAGCGGTTGTCAAAAACTGGTCGTTAACAACTTGCCCTTTATAATGGAGCAAGTTTGTTTTAAGTCTATAAGGGCATCGCGCAGTTTAAGTTCCGTTTTATATTCTCTTTCCGACTTTGTTCCGCCCCTACAATCCGAATTTCATTCTGTTTATTTGTAAATAAATAAGCATTAATGGGTATTTTTCTAATTCAGGGAAGATATTATGTCTTCAAGCTGGTACGTAATATTGGTTTTAAAATATTGGGTAGACGAGCACTTTTCCAGAACACGAATTAATTTCTTCTTAAAATTAAATTCTGAAGTATTGAATGCTGGCTTAAAAGACATTAGGGAGTGCGTATTTGTAATTAGAAAATGTAGAGGGACATCTTTCTATGTCAAAAATCTAAAATTGGTTTTAACGTTGTATTGCTTTATCACCTTCGTACAAGTGAAACTGTACAAAGTATCCATACAAATGTTCCTGCAAAAAAACACACGAATTAAAACAACTTTACTTCAAATTTAAACATTTTAAATGAAATGTATATAATATATTATATTATATGGTTAGTAAGTGTGCGAATATTAAAATTATTTTGGAGTGTACAGAGTGTGCCCAAAAAGCAGGGTAGCACAAGGTTGGCATTTTTAATGGAACACGTGTGTATTAATACAGGTTAGTACATAATAATAAAACTAATACTTGTAAATGTGTTTTTGGATAAAATTCTAATTAGTTCACAAACGATAAATTTTACATAGTATATCAAACTTATAATAAGAAAATTACAGAATTACATGTAGAATTAAAAAATCTCTGGACGCAGCAAGTGCGTTATGGTAGCGAATTTTCTTTAAAATATTTTTAATAGCAAATGTATCTCTTTGATGAAAGCAGGCATCAAACTTGGTTGCCTATATAGTAGAAGCAATGTACCATCGAAATGTTCATCGAAATACATTTATTGTTTGAAAATATATAAACATTTTTCACAAGTCTGTATGCAGCAAATGTGTTATGGAAGTGAATTTCCATAAAAATGTTTTTAATAGCAAATGCGAGCAGCCATCAATCTGATTATCGGTATAGCCTATGTAGTAGAAACAATGTACTATATTTTATTAAAATTACTTATAGTTTGAAAATATACAAAAAAAATTCCGAAAATAAACTTAAATGTGGGTTTTCTAACCAACAAAGCTTACGTTAATGGCAAATTGACTTATTGAAATTTGAAGGATTCAATGAAAATTCGGTAAATTTGCAGATTAGCTCCCTAACGCTTTTCAAAAAATTGTTTTCAGAAATAGTACTAGAAGCCCACCTGGATGCACAAACCACAAGAAAATTTTCTTGTTCACACCCCCCAAGGAAGTTACGGGACTGGGAGTGAATAGGGGTGCTGGGCGGGGTAGGTAGTAAAAAGGAAATATGAGCAGAAAAAGCAAAGAAAACTGCTTAAAAGCTGTCTATTTGAAGCCATATCCCCATTAAACCCCGCCTACCTCGCACAGCACCCCTATTCGCCCCCAGATCACGTAACTTCCTTGGGAGGTATGAACAAGAAGTTTTTCTTCTGGTTTATGCAACGAGGGTGATTGTATGCACACGAGGGGGGAAGGAAAATGCCTACGACGAAGCCGAAGCAGGACCCCCCCCCCCCGCTTTGACTTGCGGTAGGGTTGGGGGTGGCTGCTTCGTCGTGGGGATTTTCCTTCCCCCCTCACGTGCATACAACCACCCGTTGCATAAACTCCAAGAAAAATTTATTGTTCATACCCGCCAAGGAAGTTACGAATAGGGGTGCTGTGCGGGGTAAGCAGGGTTTAAGGGGGATATGGCTTCAAGATGTGAAAAAGACTTTCAAGCCCGTTTTATTCGCATTTTCTGTTCATATTTCCTTTTTACTACCTACCCCGCCCAGCACCCCTATTCACTCCTGGTCCTGTAACTTCCTTGGGGGGTGTGAACAAGAAATTTTTCTTGTGGTCTGTGGATTTGGGGGGGGGGGGTGTGCTTAGGCAGGTTTCTGAAAACAGTTTTTTGAAAAGCGTTCGAGAGCTAATTTGAAAATTTACCGAAAATTCGCTACCAAAACGCACTTACTGCGTCCAGATTTTTTCTTATAAACGCTTCATATTTCGATAAATAATGCAAAAATGCATTAACATTCATACGATAATTAGCTAAAAAAAATTATAGACCGTTAAACCATAAACTTCACTAAGCCTACAAATAAATATCCAAAAAAGCCTGGACGCAGCAAGTGCGTTATGGTAGTGAATTTTCATAGAAATGATCTGGCACAAAATATTTTATTATAACTTTTTTTTCTTGTAACATAGAAATCTAAATTTTGGTGTATAGTTTACTTTTTGTATCGTAAACCTACCTACCAAATTTGGTTATCATAGATTTCTTATTTTTTAAGATAAAAATTTTTTTCAAATTAAAACTCAAAATTTTCCCGGAAAACCTCGTCCTATTTTTTTGATTAACGAACTTGTCAAAGTCATTTACAAAAGGAAGGTACATGCCAAATTTTATCAAAATCGGCCTATTATTCTTTGAGATAAAAAATTTTTCGAATGAAAACTCAAAATTTTCCCGGAAAACCTCGTCCGATTTTCTTGACTAACAAACATGTCAAAGCCATTTACAAAAGAAAGGTACATGCGAAATTTTATTAAAATCGGCGTATTACTTTTTGAGATAAGAATATTTTTCGAATGAAAACTCAAAATTTTCCCGAAAAACCTCGTCCGATTTTCTTGACTAACAAACTTGTCAAAGCCATTTACAAAAGAAAGGTATATGCCAAATTTTATTAAAATCGGCTTATTACTTTTTGAGATAAGAATTTTTTTCGAATGAAAACTCAAAATTTTCCCGGAAAACCTCGTCCGATTTTCCTGGCTAACGAACTTATCCAAGCCATTTACAAAAGAAAGGTACATGCCAAATTTTATCAAAATCGGCCTATTATTTTTTGAGTTATCGGTGTGATACATATATATATATATATATATATATATATATATATATATATATATATATATATATATATATATATATATATATATATATATAAACATATAAAAATTGAAACTGACCCCGGATATGGGTTCTAGGGGTCCTAGATCGCGCTCATTTGAAGAAATTTTTTCAAAATTCAAAATCGAGATCTCCTCATTAGTGAATTTTTTCTAAGAAAATTCACTACAAAGCATCAACTTAACTAAACTGACAGTGAATATTCTGTAAATATTTTAGTAAAATGAAGGGTAATGACGGTTTAATCTGAAACTTACGGGTTTGCAGAACACTCTTCTTGCAACATTTTCTTTTCACAATCGGTATTTGTTTCACATTCTTTGCCTAAACATTGCCAATTTTGAGGGAAACTCCAAAGTTTGTTTCTTTAACTGCCCATAACTTCTTTGTCTTTAAAGCTAGGTACCTAAATTTTGGTACAGACTTTACTCTTTATAATACAAACACGCGTACCAAATTTGGTTGCCCTTACTGTTATTTACGGAGATATGATTTTTTTTAGAAAGAAAACACCAAATTTTCCGGGAAAACCTGGTCCGATTTTCCTGGATAACGAACTTATCCAAGCCACTTGCAAAAGGAAGAAACTCACCAAATTTGATCAAGATCGGTCCATTATTTTTTGAGTTATCGGTCGGATATATATATATATATATATATATATATATATATATATATATATATATATATATATATATATATATATATATATATATATATACACAGATCTCCTCATTAGCGAATTTAAAAAAAAAATCGCTAAAAGTAAATACACATGTGTTCCATAAAAAAATATTGTTTTCCGAGATGCACAATTTCACTTTTCAATGATTTTTCGTTTTTCAAAGATTTTTATGAATTTAGCTTCTATACAGGTGTCCTACGAACTTGCACTGTTAGCCGTATAATATGAGTAACTATTCTGATTTGAAATTTCAAAATTTCTAGAACTATGTTTTGAATAATTATCTGTGCAATGAAAATGGTTATAGCGTTATATCGTGTCCGGTTACACCGGAAGTAAACATCAGCTTCCTTATTTCAAAAAGAGCACCAAATATATTATTACATTGTTAGATTCTTTGTCAAATTTTAATACAACTTCATGTACCATAGTTGGTACTTACCTCTAACAGTTTCCAAACTATGGCGACCTGAATACAAAAATTGACATCCGGTTTATTAAAACTGATTTTGTTTTCGTTAACTGAGTGTTATCTCTTGAGCTATAATTTCCCCACATCTTAAGGTTGAAATATTGCTTGATCTCGTGCAGTTGATAGTTCCTGAGAAATTTATACGCGTGCGCCTAAAACATTATAATTTTTTAGAAACTAAAACAACCGTAACTTGACTTTTTGAAATGAAACAGCCTGTATATTATTAAATATTTGAATTCTGCGTTTAATTTTTGACGGAAATATATTATATTGTTTTATACTATTTTTGAGTCTTAGGCAAAATATTTCAGTGTTTTGTGAATTTGAGTCATTTTTTGATTTTCACTTAGATTTCATACTATAAAATAAATTCTGGGTGAGAAAATGCACAAACTTTGTAGAACATGAATTTCATTTGGTTATTTTGTGAAAAAATCCACAAAATATGCGGAAAATTGTGTAATGGAAACTAAATCAACTATTTTTAGTATCATGCGTCCAGAACTACCGTTTGTCTTCAGCAAAGTTGGTATGAAACAAACACCAGTGGTCAGATTTAACAGATTCTAACTGTCTAAGGCCAGTCATGTTCTTTGCTCCTCCCAGTCAAGTGAAAATCGTTATGGTTTTGTCATTTGGAAGATATGGTAAAAATATGGTAATAACGACCTGCTAAATTTAATTACTATAGGCCTGTGACATTTATCAATTCTTCTTTGTGATTACCTACCGCACAATTTTACCGACATAATTTTCATTACTACGCTGATGAAAATCCACATTTTTACCGCAGTATTAACCGTCAGAATCGATCGTCTATTGTGTGGGGTGGAATATTAGGATCAAGAGTAATAGGTCCTTACTTTTTCAATGGACACCTAAATGGAGATATGTTTCATAGGTTTCTTCGTCAAAGTTTGCCTGGACTTTTGGAAGACGTCCCACTATCTATTATAAGGCGGATGTGGCTGCAACTGGCTGGTGGTCCGGCACATTTTCAAATCAGAGTGCGACAAGAACTTGGTAGACATTTTCCAATAAATGGTGAGGGCGAGGAGGTCTACAAAACTGGCCAGCCAGATCGCCAGACATAACATGTCTTGACTTTTTTTTGTGGGGACATGTTAAGAATATTGTATATGAAATGTCTCTGACCCCACAAGATGACGTAAAACAACGCACAATGCCTTCAATACAATATCGACTTGTGTATGTATATATATATATATATATATATATATATATATATATATATATATATATATATATATATATATATATATATATATATATATATATATATATACATATACATACATACATACACACACACACACACACACACACACACACACACACACACACACACACACACACACACACACACACACACACATACATACATACATACATACATACATACATGCATGCATACAGGTGGTCCAGATTTTACCTTCGATAATTTGAGAATCGATAGAAAATGTGAAAATAATTTGAGTTTTCCAAATAAACTTTTATCGAAATATCACCCTTTCAGAAAAACAGGGTGTTGAAGTTTCATATTTTTCATGTTATAAATTCAAAATATCTCCTGAACTAAATGAAATGTTTTATTGGCATTTTAAGAAAGCTTTTGTCTTAATAAGTTACATGTTCAATCATTATTTTCATTTCTCTACTTCAAGCAGTGGCGTAACCACGAGAGTATCATTTCCCCTTTTGGAACAAAAGAAGGTACGCCAATGATATTATTTTATATTTTTTCCGCAATCTGCGGTCCATATGGGAATGAAAAGTCCCCTTGGAGTTTTTTCGTAAAATAAATTGTTTTACAGAAAAAAATATATAATTCATTGCATTCCATCACGTTTCCTAACATCGCGCCCTGTGATATTGTTGTAGTTGACTTTTCTTCTAGTATGCTCCTTTCAAATCATGACATTCTAAAAATTTTGTTTATCAGTTTATTCCATGTTCTACTTTCTCCAAGTTATTTGCTGCCATTGTGAGTTTCATAATTAGGCCAAGAATATCATAGGCAATTTCCAAATAGAAGAACTCTACCAAGGCAAGTTTTTATTGATTTACATCGCAAATTCAGTGTATGTGGTTTGAAAAATCATGAGGGTGAGAGAAATGAAAACAAGGGAATCAGAATAAATGAAAATATAATCCTCAGAGCATTTGATGACAATAGTAGGCTGAGTTCTTGCAGGGCATCTCAGCAATTGCAGGTGTCAGAATCCGAAGTACTGAGAGTTTTACATAGAGATAATAGGAAATCGTTCTAATTAAAACCAGTTCAAAAATTGGACCGAGGTGATGCTGAAAAGCGATCGAGTTTCTGCCAGTGGCTGTTAAATTCCCTAGAAACGGCTCTCGAATTTCATAGGAAAGTATTATGTATCGAGGAAGCTTCATGTACTAGAAGGTGACTAGTTAATTATAATAATTTACGCATTTGAACACATGAAAATCGCCACGAATTCGGATAATATCATTTCAACAAGAATTTAGTATCAACGTGTGGTTGGGCGTCATAAATAATACTCTTTGTGGTCCTAATTTCTTGCCAGCTAGACTGAACGCGGACAATTTTCACGATTTTATAAATAATAATATGGTAGATATAGTTGATGACGTGAATATTTATATCCACAATGAGACTAAGATACAACTCGATGGTGGTCCTGCACATTTTGGACCAAGACTTCGTGAATGGCTCAATGAGAATTACCCGAAGCGTCGGATAGGGCGATTAGGTCCAGTGTCATGGACACTGTGATCTCCTGATATTAACCCTCTTAATTGTTACGTATGGGGTGGTTTGAAAGACAAGGTATATTCAGAACCAGTTGCAACCAGAGAAGAAGACGATCGAGAAAATTCAATTAGCATGCGAAGAGATGGAGGAAAGTAGAAATCAGATATCTGCCGCTGTAAATTCCATAATTCGAAGGTGTCAAAAATGTATTGAAGTTAGTGGTGAACATTTTGAGAAGAAACCCACGTGTCTTTTTCCAGAGAATGCAATGAATTTTAATAATTCTTTTTTCGTGTAAGACGATTGATTTAAAAAAAACTCCAAGTGGATTCTTCACTCGCATATCGACCGCCGATTACGAAATAATAAAAAGAAACTAAACCACTGACGTACCCTTTTTGGTTATTAACTTACATACCTAAATGATATGTTTAAGGCGTCTTGTCTGGAGGATTAGACCTCTCAAAATTACATATTTCTTAGTAGCCTTCTTTGTTATGGTATTTACCATCTGTACAATGCAATTTGAAACATGGTTAGGAATAACCCAGCAAGGGTCATTTCTTGTTTACAATTGACCATAAGTCTGCTAACCTATCTCAGGTAGATAGCGTAGGAAAATTCGATATTTATTCAAGGCAGTTCTCCTATAGACTCGACACAAGCAACACGCTTGTGATAGCATAATCACTACTCATTTCATAGAGTTCTCATGGACTCTAAAGCATACAATAATATAAGTAATTTTGTATAAGTTTACAATTTGTTATTAAACGTTAAGTGTTACTAAAATCAGCGTTTAATTTAACAAAATATAATCAGGTCATTCGAGCTAATCAAGAAACAAAAACAAATAAAATGTGGTACATCAGTACAAAACGTAATTAAACAATATGGTACACGGTTCGATTTTTATCATTCAAACACGTGTACCAAATTTGGTTGCCCTTACTTTGTTACTTCCGGAGATATAAAAAATTTCCGAAAGAAAACACAAAATTTTCCGGGAAAACCAGGTCCTATTTTCCTGGCTGACGAACTTATCCAAGCAAAAGGAAGGTACGTACCAAATTTGATCACAATCGGGTTAGTATTTATTGAGATATCGGTGTGATATATATATATATATATATATATATATATATATATATATATATATATATATATATATATATATATATATATATATAATATAAATTGAAACTGACCCTGGAATATAATGGGTGTTCTAGCGCGCCTAGTTCGCGCTCATTTGAAGAAATTCAAAAGTCGGGATCTCCTCATTGGTGCATTTTTTAAAAGAAAATTCACTAAAAGAATATGAAACTTCAACACCCTGTAAATCTAAAACGGTTAAAATTTCCAAACAAGTTTATTAACAAAACTCAAATTATTTTTATAGTATGCTAATTTGGAAAAAAATATTTCAAAGTCTTAAGTCGGAATCTTCTCATTAGCGATTTTTTTTCTGCGAAAATGTGCAAATACGGATATGAGCTAGCAGTATTGTGGGTAGTTTTATCAGCACCTTGTATAATTAATAATTGTAATTCTATTTTGATCACTTTATTACTCAATACCTATATTCGTAAATTAAAAGGGTGTTAGCGTGCTGTGAGGTCATCATATGCTATTTTTTTCCGCTGAATATCAATTCCAGACATTTTCATATATTAATGGACACACGCATCTCTATACACCCAAGTCTAGAAGGTGTAGCTTTGAATAAGCCCTGTTTATATTTAATTTGATTCTGAAACGAGTGTTGTTTAATTTTTTTTAATTACACTAGTGTAATTACGTTGTGGCATTTTTTGACATATTTAAATTGTGAGAAGTGTCAGGTATGGTATTTTTACACGGGTGAAATGACGCCACGGAGGGAAGCAGCGGAACGTTGCCAGATCGTCAAATATTTCAGAGTATCCCTTTGAAAGAAAACCTAAGTGTAGTTCATCTTAGTAAATTTGTATTGATCTGACTTCGATACATCATCATGCGCTAAAGCTTGCCAAAAGTAAAAGTTATCATAGATTGTGTAGACATTTATTTATGCGAACAGTATATATTATTTTGCTAACCACAAAATGCTTATTTATATATAGTTAAATCAAATTTTGAGATAACAAATAGAACCTCTTGTTCACGAACTGCTGCTAATTGAACCCTGGAGCGTATTTTTTCAGCAAGACGGAGTACCGCCTCACAACGCTGCACATGTTACCAATTGTTGACGGCTAATTTTGGCAATAATTGGATAGCTAACCAAGGTCCTAACCGTTTCCCGGCGAGGTCACCTGAATCAACACGACTATGGACTTTTTATCTTTGAGGAAGGTTAAAATATATCCAATTTTAAATTGCCGACGAACTCTAGACAATACTTAGAACTTGCAGTGTTGCCTGCTTTTGCACTTTTACCGCTAGTGAACTGATTAACTCAGCAATATATGTTCAGAAAATATGCCGTTTGTGCATAAGCCAAAAACGATCGACATTTTGAAACCCGCTTGAATTAGGTAATTGATCCGATTGCTTCCTCCGTAAAATTCCAGTTTCGTGTTTATTGTTGATGTTTAGTTTTATTAGTTATTGGTTTTGTTACTTAACTTGTTTTCGTGAATTTTCGTAGAAAAAATTCACCAATGGGGAGAACCCAACTGTTGAATTTTGGAAAAATGTTTGCAAATGAGCGCGAACTACGACCCCTGGAACCCATATCCGGGGTTAGTTTCAATTTTTATATGTATATATATATATATATATATATATATATATATATATATATATATATATATATATATATATATATATATATATATATATATATATATATATACATATGTATGAATGTATGTATATATCACATCGATAACTCAAAAAATAATGGGCCGATTCTGATCAAATTTGGCATGTAGCTTCCTTTTGCAAGTGGCTTGGATAAGTTCGTTAGCCAGGAATGGATTTTCCGGGAAATTTTTGAGTTTTCTTTCGAACAAAATTTTTATCTCAAAAATAAAAAAAACTATAATAACAAAATTTGGCAGGTAGGTTTACGATATAAAAAGTAAACTACACCAAAATTTAGATGTTTATGTTACAAGAAAAAAAGTTATAATAAAATTTTGGTACCAGATCATTTCTATGAAAATTCACTACCAAACGCACTTGCTGCGTCCAGACTTTTTTTAATATTTTTTAAGAAATAAATTTAGTTTATGATATTCTGCAGCTCTTTTTTATATATATATTATAAACATGAGACGTAATTCCTTCTCCAAACCGCTTTATTCATATATTTTTTGAATGGCAATTTCAAGCTGTACTCAAATCTGCCTATATTAGCATATTAAATTATTACACAATGGCTCTTACGATACCAGTTAGAGGTTTATATTCGAATAGACTATCATGAATAACTAAGCAGTAACCTCTGGTTCTATTTGGAAAATTGTCTCATAAACTCTACTTTGACGTCCACCGTTGAGGACTTGATTAATTCATTCTGGTGCTGACAGTCGATTGCAAATAGAGCACGGTCTTTAAACTCGTCATAATTTAGGAGAGGCTCCGACATGTTTGTATAACAAAAACTTTTTTGAAAATATGTATTCATTTGGTAGGCTTCAGCAGATTTAGATTTCTCTAAATCCATATTTATAGATTCATGAGGGTAGCACTCTGAATTTAGGAACACTCGTAGATCTACCAAGCCGATGTTATCGAAAAAAATCGCTTTTCTTGCTTACGTTGTCTTTTCGATCTGTTTGAAATGCTATAATCACATATCTAGGTGTTTCCAAGTTGGTTGCAGTTTTAACAGACCACACATCTTCATTAATCTTTCTGAGCGATGGTAGCTTATATATGTCCCATTTGCGATATGCGAGAAATATAGATGTGTCTTTTGCAATTTTATCCATCAGTTACAATTTCATTTTATCGTTTGGAAATACATGTTTTGCTTTTAAAAACATGTTGCTTACAGTAATTTTCAATCTAGCTGTATGTTTACCACAGGAAACTGCTTTAAAGTGATGAAAGAAACTGAAGCGAAACCAAATAGGTATGAGCGTATTTTATGAAACTTGTTGTCGTTTAAGATAATGTTGTCTGACGATACATGCAGTCCAACGTTGCTAAGAGATTTGGCTTCAGTCTTACTAAACAAAAGCAGGCTTTTGACAGTTGTTGTGGTGTATGGGTCTCGTACTCGTTCCACTTCCTTGTTATTTAATTCATAGGTCATTGATTCAAATAGAACTATACTGGCTGTCCCGTTTAAAAAATTGATTTGTTAATAATATAATTAAAAAAAAATGTAATCAACACCGTTGAATTCTACGCTAAACAATGTTTTAAAATTGTTTTCATAGAAATTAAAACATTTTGATAGGAAAAAAGTTATAGCCACTTTCCAAAAACGCACAGTTTCCAAATACACTTCGTATCTCTGAAACGATGATATAATCGATATGGGTTTTCACCTTTACGTTTGACATGAACAAAAACTTATTCAATTGATTTGTTTTTTAGAAAACAACTTAATTCGGACTTGTGATAGATGTAATATGTTCAAAATCTTTTTTAGGATCCGAAAATAAAACAAAAGAGTGACGTCATATATCATTTTCAAATCACTCTGTATGAATAAAAAGTAGTTAAAAAATGTCTATTTTAAAATAAAGTCGATGGGTCCCACCGTTTTGTACTTAAATAAGGAATTAATTTTAAATGAATATATTCCAACTTTTTGAGCTTACTTGTAGACATCTTCTTTTAATGGATTTTCGTAGAAAAAATTCACTAATGGGAGATCCCGACTTTTGAATTTTGAAAAAAATTTTGCAAATGAGCGCGAACTAGGACCCCTAGAACCCATATCCGAGGTCAGTTTCAATTTTTATATGTTTATATATATGTATATATGTATATATATATATATATATATATATATATATATATATATATATATATATATATATATATATATATATATATATATATATATATATATATCATATCTCCGGAAATAACAAAGTAAGGGCAAGCAAATTTGGTACATCGTTTTATATTGCTATAAGTAAATTACCTACCTAATTTGGCGCTGTAGGTCAATAGATAAAAGTTATGGGCATTTAAAGAAAAATAAATTGGGGTTTTCATCAAAACGTCAAAGTGACAATTTAAAACGTCAAAATTGGCAACATTTAGGCAAAGAACTTGAATCTAATACGGGCTATGGAAAGAAAATGTCTCAAGAAGAATGTTTTACAAACCCTGAAGTCTTAGTTTCATCCGTCATTGTCCTTCATTTTACTAAAATGTTTCCAGAAAATTCATTTCAAATAGATCCTTTCTCTGATGCTTGGCAGTAGTCTTGGGTATAGAGTTTATCGTTTAATGGTATATAACTTTTGTCGAATTTTCGTAAAAAAATCAATAAAGCTCAATATATCCGTTATTATACAAGATATGAAAAAAATTGTATAAATTAATTATATGGTGCCTTGAGCTACATCTTAAAAAATTATTTCTACATTCACAAAGTGGCCTTTTTTTTTAGTCGAACATGCCTTATGTTATTGCTTTCTTGCATTTTCCATCGAAATATAATGCATGTTTTTAAGTAAAGAAATTCTGAACGTAGCAAGTGCGTTGTGGTAGTGAATTTTGATTAAATGCTTCATATTTGAAAAGCTCAATTTGCTATTAACCTATAAGGTTTACCAAGAAACGGATTTTTCCGGTTACACTTTAAGTTTACTTTCGGAAATTTTTGTACATTTTCAAACAATAAGGTTATTTTGATGAAACATGGCACATTGTTTTACTGTATATGTTATACTGGTAATCAAATTTGATGCCTGCTTTCTGAAAAAAAAAACACACATATTTGCTATTAAAAACATTTTTTATGATAATTCACTACCATAACGCACTTGCTGCTTGCTGAACTTTTTTCACTTTTATATGTCGGGTTTTTAATAAACTATCACAATAAATAACGCCCAAAGGAGCGGTCACAATGGCGTGCCGTTTTACGCCCATAATGTCATCTGCCCCATCGTTTTGGCGCTACTCAACTGGCTAGTTTGATGAGTCAGAAATCTACATGATCCACGCGCCGTGTAGCACCCCTGACTCGTGAAATCCCTGTTTATAAACAAATCAAGCTACCGGCTCTTGGAATGGCAATCCACGCGCGTCTATCCGGGCCTTTAGAATAAGTCGACTTCATAAACCGCCAAAAATTGTGAAAACTATATAAATTGAAGGACAATAATTTTGACACCTTAATTTGACAAATATGTGGAGAGATACTGAGAATTGTAGAGTGTAAGAAAGCTTAAGTTACGTATGTGTGTTTTGTTTCTTTAACGTCGACCTATTTCCGCGACGATGGCCAATCACCGACGCCAGGGAGCAGTTTCACCTCTGAAGGGCGGAACGTGCAGACATTCAACTTGCTCAAATACAATGCCAGAACCTCGGTTGATGTTAATGTTACAGTTTGTACTGAAAAAGTGAAAGGAGTACCCTGCGATCAAACCCAGTACCCTTCGGTTCAAAGGCACACGTTCTTGCCCCTGAACCACCGAGGCTCTTAAGCTTTAGTTATCCTACTACTTAATGTGTATGCTTTGCTGTAATTGTATAATTTTATATAATTTATACAGGGTGATTTACGAAACTCGTTAGTTAAAAGTTTCCGTACTTCTACCTGAAATTATTTCTGAAAATTTTGATCTACTCATTATGGCTGTAGACCTATCCAAATGAAATAGTTTTAACATTGCTGATCTTCCCGTTCTACTGGAAGTTGCCATCAACTCTGTCATTTTAAATGGAACATCCCGTATATTATTACATTTTTGAATCATATGTAAAATTCTAGTCTGAATTCAGGTTTCTTCAACAATGTAGTTTATTACAGGGCTCACTGTAATAAAGTAAATAAGTTAGACATCCCTTGTATATACTGCCGTAAGTTTGAAGCCTGCTCTATTAAAGCACACAAAGCAGGTAAGCATCACGTATTGATCAGTAGAGGAATTAATTTCATTCAGGACAATATGTGATATTTCTCATGGTAATAATTCAGAACCGACACAGTTTTCTGTTTAAGGCAAAACTACTTTCGAAGTATAAATTGTGGTTTTATTAGCTGTAGTTATCTATTTTAGGCCTGTCTGAAATGCCGTACTGGTGACATGGAGGAAAATTGGTTGATCCATTTTCTCTTGATATTTTAAAGCTTCCTTAACAGCGCGAGTGAAAATATTTAGTGTCCATTGAGATTTCATGTTTTTGAGGTAATCTGTTTGCTAAATATTTAGTAATGTTATTGCTAAATAAGTATCATTTAATCACAATCTATTTAACCTGATATTTATTTTGACTGCAATTTTTGTAGCTTATTTGACAAAAGAAGCAGAACACACAGGCACACATTATTTTCGCAAACCGACAATTGCTTTTTATTTTGTGTCGCTATTTGGACCAGTATGTCGTAAACACATTTTTATTTTAAGTTTGATGAATCGTTTCAACCTCTTTGGCTATTTACGGGATGGGTGACTGACTGAACAGTATGAGGGGGAACGGTGATATCTAAATTGGTTTTCAAACAGAACAAATTGATTTTTCTTTGGCTGGAAAGTTGATTTTCGACCATCATTTGTTTTAGAGTAATGATATCATTTTACTTCCACATCGTCGATACTTGTGGAAAATGCATCGGCGACAAAAATTTCAAAAAATGTTTTCGCTTAAATGTCGTAAAAAGTGTGAAAACATATAGAAAACATGATTTGGGACCGATTTTTTTTGTGTCTGTATGTATGTATGTCTGTTTGTAGTCACAAAAACCTAAGAAAGAATTGAGATATCGTCTTAAAATTTGATATACAGTTTGCACCCGACAAACGAACGGTTCGAATTGTTTCTTGGTAAAATCACTCTAGGGCGTAGTGGATGAATGGGGGGTGATTTAGTGAAAATTTACATTTTTTTCGTTAAAACTCTTGTAATATAACGTTTTAGCGTTTGTTTATTAGAAAACTTTCAATTTCATCAAACATCTGGTATTCTGTGCTGAAATTTAGTGTGACGTAAAACGGGGAAAAAAGTCTCAAAACATATAGAAAACTTGATTTTGGAACGAAACATTTTTTTTTTTTGGTCTGTCGGCCGGTACGTCTGCCTGTATGAGGAGCAATAACATTCGAACGAACTGAGATATCATCTTCAAATTTGGTATCCAGTTAGTACCCGACAAAGCAACGCTTAGAATTGTTTTTGAGTAAGATCGCTTCAGGGGGTAGGGGACAAATGGTGGGTGATTTGGTGAAAATTTGAATTTTTTCGTTAAAACTCGAGTAACATAACATTTAAGAAGTTTATGAGTACAAATATATGAATATTTTCTTTGTGGTCAATTCATGGACCCTAAATTCATCTAATGAAATTGTCTTTCTGAGGAGGCTAGATTATCACATCTATGTGGATGTTATGATTCAATTAATTTCGAGCACTATTTTAGTGAATTTTTATTTAAAAAAATTCACTAATAGAGATATATCGATGGTGAGACTTTGCAAAAAAATTTTGCAAATGAGCGCGAACTAGGACCCCTAGAACCCATATCCGGGGTCAGTTTGAATTTTTATATGTTTATATATATATATATATATATATATATATATATATATATATATATATATATATATATATATATATGTATATGTATGTTTATATATATATATATATATATATATATATATATATATATATATATATATATATATATATATATATATATATATATATCCGTCTGATAACTCAAAAAATAATTAACTGATTTCGATGAAACTTGGCAAGTGACTTTCTTTTATTAATGGCTTGGGTGAGTTCGTTAGCCAGAAAAATCGGACGGGGTTTTCCGGGAAAATTTTGAGTTTACTTTTGAAATAAAAATTTTTCTTCGAAAGTAACAAAGTTGTTTTAATGAAATTTACTATATACGTTGACTTGGGAGAGATCTTACTACGTACTGAAATTCAACTTTCTAAGTTTATAGAAAATTGAGTTATTCAAATTTAAAATTTTCTTCCGAAAAAATTACAAAGTTATTTTAATGAAATTTGGTGGATATCTTGCATTGGGAAAGACCTTACTACACACTAAAATTAAACTCTCTAAGTTTATAGAAAATTGAGTTATTCAAATTTGAAGCATTTAATAAAAATTCACTACCATAACGCACTTGCTGCGTCCCGAGTTTTTTTTACAGCCTGTCTTCTTGATTTAGTAGGATATTTTCATTGTCGAACCGACATTATAAAAATCTTACCATCTTACATAGGAAATGTTTCGGCGAAATGACAACTGAATGAGAAATCGTAAATTTTATTGTTAACAAAAATAAACACAAACTCATAAGCCAAGCAAATACAATTGTTAAATTAGTGTTCGAACTGTCACTCACCGACTGCTTGACAATACGTAAGTCTGTACACTAAGTGCAGATTGGAACCTGTGACGAGCACTGATAAGTACACTTGGAGAACCCAAATCCCTACAACACATATTTTTAAAGACCTGACGATCGTGTCACTAACGACGTTAGCGCCATCAGAGGATGAAAAATACTAAAATACTTACAGCTAAATACCGCTTTTTATACTACGGGCTATAAATCAATGACGGAGCTCGGTTTAAGGAACTTTTATTTTTAGTGGCTTAGAAATATAAATACTTTCGTACGCATCTAACTGCGCTAACTTGTATAACATTTTTGATCAGTTAAGAAAAAAAGAGAATCTGAAACTTATCAAAAATGTTAGACAACCAGCGAAGTTAGATGCGTACGAAAGTATTTATGTTTCTAACGTAATAGAAAATAAATAGTTTAGAATTTTTCATCCTCTGACGATGCCAGCTTTGTTAGTGAGACGATCGTCAGGTCTTTAAAAAGATGTGTTGTGGCGATTTGGCTTCGCCAAGTGTATATACGCAGGTTTGTGAAATTCTTCTTGTTCATTTTGAATTATTTCCGAGCAAATTCTGCGCATTTCATCTGTTATGCGATTTTGAAGTTAGCTAAATTTAATGGCCTGTTGACGTATATCTTCGACCATTAAAATAATCCAAGGGTAAGATCTAGCGATATCGCAGGCCATTCTATCGGTCTTCGTCTGTCGATTCACCTTCTAGGAAGGCAGTTGTCCAGAAAATCTCGAATACTGTGCTCATAGTGCGGAAGTGCGGTGTCTTTTTGAAACCATATGGCATTCTTTGGAAGGTAGGATCTATATTGGTTGGAAAAATTACTGCAGGCACTGGAACAAAGTGATTTTGCAAAAAACTTTCTCCAGTTAGGGTTTCTTTAAAGACGGGAGGCTCTACTTTACTTCCATCAACGATTCTAGCCCATACATTTATTTTGTGCGGATGTTGAGTATATGCCTCCACCAACCAATTAGAATTTATCGGACAATTTTGACGGTTTACTGTGCCATGGGGACAAAACGTGGCCTTAAGTTAAAAAAGTAATTGCCGGTGTAAACGTCGATTTGTCTGGCACAGATCGATCATAGTTTTACAAGACTGTAGTAGCCGGGCAAGGTTGCTATCGTTTAGTTCCTATACGAGTTGAATTTTGTGGGGATCATATTTTCTTTCCTCTTAACATGTAGCAGTGTTGTATGCTCAACAAAGTATCCAGTTTACGATGTTCACCAACTTTTGGACGTCCAGGTTCAGGAATATTTTCAACAACACCGGTTTTTTCCTAAAATTAGACTCAATCTTACTGATTGTGGATTATCTAATAGAGCGATCTGGATATTTTGCATTAAACAAATCGCATACTTCCTGCTGAGTTCTAGTCATACCCCTGTATCCGATGAGAATTAAAATTTTAATTGTCTTTCAGGATATTTGATAATATACAGGGTGGTCCGTTAAAAATGCAATTTTCACCATTTTGGTATCTATCGGAAAAATCACAAATTTAGAATGACCCTGTATAATGTCAAACAAATTTTCTTAGATATAACTAATACACAGGACATTGGTAAATTACATCCAAAATGTCAGTCATGTCAATCTACGAATCCAAAAACCGCAGTTTTAACATTTAATGAAGCCATGTTTTACACAAAAATAACGAAATTAATTTCTCGAAAACCGTTGGAGATGGGTATAGGAAAGTATTATACAAAAATAATCGGAAAGCAATAGCGAAGCGAAAAATGCAATAATATACAGGTGTCTGATTTAAAATATCAAAGTTGTTGTTACTTTTCAATATAAGCGGCCACGCCTTAGCGCTGAAAATATTTTAGATCGATGGAGCAGAACTAATTACAAAAAAAAAATATCAAAATAATACGTCCCGTTCTCCGTACACGTTTAACCTACCATCGAACGTGAGTCACCCTGCAAATTGCTACATATAATAATAATAAAAGGCGTATGAATTCGGCGCCGCCGCCCATGGCCAGTTTATTGGTTGACCAATGAAACATTGACAAAAGGACGTACGATAGATAGTAACCAAATTCAGGTAGTTGTATGTCCGCCAAGCGGAATATGTAAATTTTTGTTTTGTTGAACCGCCCTCAATCGTTCTAGACCGACTTTTTTTTAAATTTCAACAACACACCTAAATAGTATCGTACCGTGGGTGTTGACAAGGAGGAAAGAGGCAGCTTGTTAATTCTGGACTTGAAGGTTTGGAGGTTCGGAGGAGAAGGAAAAACATGTGCCGGCAAGGAATTCCACAACTTGGAAGCCCTCGGGACAAAAGAGCGGGCATAACAAGATGTTCTATGTCTGGTGACCTGGACAGGAAAAGGGTGCATTCGATCTGTTCCCCTGGTGGATCTGTTGGGGGCAGCAGGTGGGGGAACTATGGAGGAAAGCTGTGCTCATCTGAGCAGTGCCCGTGCAGATATCTATAAAAGAGAGAGAGAGGTCACCAACGGCAAGTCGGTGGGCAAGGGATGGCAGCCTTTGGGTGAGGGTAGGGTCACCGATGAGACGTATAGCTCTCTTTTGAATGGAGTCCAGGATAACGAGTGTAGAAGCGGCAGCGGCACCCCAGATGTGGAAGCAGTATTCGAGTTTTGGCCTTATTTGTGAAGTATATAAGGTATAGAGATTAGCTGGTGAAAAGTATTTGCGAGCCCGGAAGAGGAAACCTAATTTCTTAGCAGCCGCTTCTGCAATTGATGTGACATGTTGGTGCCAATTAAGATTTTGATCCACAGAAATGCCAACAAGAGAAAAGGACTCATTACTTTGAATAACTTGGTTGTTCATTGTGATGGGTCTAGTGCTGGTGTATCTCTTGTGAGAAAGAAAGCAAGACTTCGCTTTGGTGGGGTTGAATTGTACAAGATTTCTACTTCCCCAGTCTAATATTTTTTGGAGATCCACGGAGACAGAACCCTCCATGAGTCTGCGATCCTCATCTAATTGGGTTAAAGAGACAGGCTTAGAATATTGTATATTTGAATGGAGGGTGCTGTCGTCCGCGTAGCTGTGAACTGGGTTGGATGTGCTCGAGAGGAGGTCATTGATGTGGAGAAGAAACAAAGTAGGGGCTAAAGCTGAACCTTGAGGAACTCCTGCATTAATTGGATACAGTTTAGAGGAATGGCCATCCACAACAACAGATATGCTCCTGTTGGAGAGGAAATTTGCTGTCAACATACAGAGTTTTGGTGGTAGGCCATAGGCCGGAAGTTTATTAAGCAGCGCTGCGTGCCAGACCTGGTCGAATGCTTTGGATATTTATCCAAAGCATTCGACTAGAGCAACAATCTGGGATTCACCGTGTTGTTCCATAGACTTGTTCCAAGAATGGGTGACAAAGGAAAGGAGGTCCACAGTCGATCTGCGCTGACGGAATCCATACTGCCTGTCGTGGATTAGACTGTGTTTTTCAAGAAATTTTAGTAATTCGGTGTTTATATACTTTTCCATCACTTTAGAGACGACTGAAAGGAGAGAAATGGGCCTGTAGTTGCTGGAAAGCGCTTTGGATCCTTTCTTGGGGATGGGTTGTACTCGAGCAGTGTTCCAGTTACTAGGGAATGTGCCTTTATTATAAGATATCTGAAACAGACGAGTCAGGACAGGAGCAAGCTCTGGTGCGCATTTTTTGAGAACAATTGCTGGGATCTCGTCAAGGCCAGAGGCTTTCCTGGTATTAAGAGAAGAGAGCATCTTTCGTACATTTTTAGTTTTGAAAATGATATCCGTCATTTTATGCGCGACATTGGGGACTGTTGGTGGTTGAACATTTGGAGGTGTAGAATTGCCGGAGAACAACGAAGCAAAAAGTTCAGCCTTGTCGAGGGCGGTAGAAACAATTTCATCCCCTGAGACAAGAGGTGGGAACGTGCTTTTGCAGAAATTATTCCCAATAGATTTAGCAAGAGTCCAGAAGGGTTTGCCGCCGTTGGAGCTTAAGAGGACTTTGTTTTTGATGTGGTTATTAAACGAGTTTTTTGCCTCAGAAAGAATGCGGACATAGCGGTTTCTTGCGTCGTTAAATGCTTGACGATTTTCTTGACCGGGATTGTGTAGAAGACTACCTGCACAAAATACAAACAGAGTTGTATATGTAAGATATTTAGAATTATTTATCATCTGATGGCGCTAACTTGGTTAGTGAATCGGTCGTCATGTTTTTTTAAAATTTGTTGTGGTGATTTGGGTTCTCCAAATGATCACTGTTTTCTTTCAAGCATAAATTTATTCTTCGTCGAAAATTGAAGTGTGTTCTTTCCAGTAACAGCTGATTATTTCTTAGAAAGTTGGATTTATTGGTAATCCGATCCACAATTCTCATCGGGACGTAACTGGCGATGAACAGCTAAATTCTTTTAGCGTTCCCCAAAGAAAGTATTCACATTTGTTGAGGTCTGGTGATCGTGGGGGGTCAAACTTTTGGGCAATTATTGCCTCGTCCAATCCATTTATTTGGATACTGGTGGTTAAATATTCTCTGAAAATATTATAATAATCAGGCGGTGCTCTTATGCATAAACCAATATTCCAGTCTGAGTTGTAATGGCACCTCGTTGAGTAAATCGGGGAGAGTGTTTTGGAGAAATTCCAAATAACTTTCGCCATTTAGAGGATTCGGTAAAGTAACTGGACCAATTAGATACCGATCAATAATACCTATCCAAACATTTATTCTAAACTCGTGTTGGATGTCGAGGAATTACTGAATGAGGGTTCACTCGCTTAACAAAATCTTTCGGTAATAATTCTTGCACGTTTTGGGCATGATATGGATGTAGTAGAAGTTTGCAGTGTACTAGTTTGTCGAGATACATTTCCAATACTAATATGTCGTTCATCTTCATCAGTTTGTCGAGATGAATTTCTAATACTAATATGTCTTTCATCTTCATCAGTTGTCGAGATGAATTTCTAATACTAATATGTCGTTCATCTTCATCAGTTTGTCGAGATGAATTTCTAATACCAATCTGACGTTCATCTTCAATTATGTTGAAAATAAGTTCTTCGTCTCGTGTCCTGATTGCAATAGCACGTTCTCGAGTGTTACTGTAAAACTTGCCTGTTTCTCGAGCTCGTCTTTCAATATTGGCAAATGTTTCTCTTTGGGGGACTACACGATTGGGAAATCTTATTTGATGTTCTTTAACACTTTTTCTGCAGTGTCCTCCACAGAAACCTAACACTAATATGCTATTGGTCAACTTGTTCACTAGATGAAAACCTTCCGGCCATTTTCAATGATTTTACGTAACATTGATAAAATACGCGTCTTTAGTTATTGGTTTTTTTTCTGAAAACGACATAAAGTTTTTTGAAAAATAGCAAGAGTAATAAAAGTTTTAAAATTAAATTCTCCATAAAACTTAATTTTTTCTCCCTTAGGGCTCGTCCGAATCTTTGCCGCCATGATAGCACCGCATAAAATTTGATAATAATTTTAAATCCGCATGCAGGTTAAAAAAATTCTATAACATTTTAAGGGTGCATCACCTCTATTGAACCTGTTACAAAGCACTTCAATAGATGTAGGCGCGGTGTTGCCACATCTTCAGAACTTCCCCAACACCTGGAAATTTTTGTACAATCTGGCAACACCGCCTCCCCACCCCCCTGGGGGTGCCTGGGGTGACCCCCCTCAGGCGAAGTCTCAACCCTCTAGGACCAGAAATAACGAAGTTACCAACTTGTACCCCGTCGGAACGGATAACTGAGGTCTGCACATTCCGAACACCCTGTATATACACCCTGTACGCGCAGAGAACCCTTACACCCTGTATACGCAGAGAGATCTTATATTACGAGAAACACCTCTTGTGTAACATAGGAGTGATGACCACATTTGGATCATCCTGTATATACATCCCCCTGTATACACACGGGACCGATCTGTATTCACAGAACCTTCTAGTAAAAGAAGGTCCTGGAAAATTCTGGAATGGAACGCTCCAGAAAGTGGTGGAAGGTACGGCGAGTATATAAAGACGAAAGCAAGCCAGGACAGTTGAGTTCAGTAAGAGAATGTTGGAGTGACTAGAAGAAGCAGTAACTAGTGTGAAGTAGAGACCGTAGTTTCAGTATAGTGACTTGTGTGCAGATTACTAACCAGTGTAAGGCCAGATAAACTAAGTGTTTTGTGAGAGAGACGTTCTAGATCTTTATTGTATCCATATTTAGATAGTAAATAAAGTTGTTTTGTTAAAATTTAAAGTCTCACTTATCCAGAACCCGGAGAAAACGCAACAAACCTTTTGAAATGCTTAAATTGAACTCTACTTATTGCCATCGATTAATGCTGTTGATACACTCAGAACGTGTACCAAGTTTGGCTTTTCTAAGTTGAAGTATTACTGCGAGGGGTTGCCCTCGGGGGGGAGTTCTCTCCCCCCCCCCTGCTGTGGTCTCTTTGTGGACGATTTGCTGGCTATCCTCGGACTGTGGGAGGTTGAGGTCCAGGCGTATGCTGATGATCTAGTCATAATGGTTAGGGGCAAATACGAGGAGGAACTAGCAAGTACTCTTCAGGAGACACTAAATGTAGTGAATGATTGGTGCCGGAGGGAACAGATGTCTGTGAACCCCCGCAAAGCGATCATTGTTCCATTTACCAGAAGAAGAAGGTTGGACAAATTAAAATCACCTATTCGTATGGGGGAAACGATTCCATTTTCGGAACAAGCAAAATATCTGGGGGTCACCCTAGATAAGAAGCTCAACTGGGACATACAGTTAGAGAATGTAATCCGCAGGGCTAAACTGTCCCTATGGACATGCCGGAGAATCTGTGGAAACAACTGGGGAACAAACCCCCAACAGATGTACTGGCTCTATCTAGTGGTTATCAGACCAATGATAACATATGGAGCCATAGTTTGGTGGCCTAAGGCACTTCGTGGTATCTCGAGGGCCAAACTGGCTCATGTACAGAAACAAGCTTGTCTGATGATAACGGGAGCGATAAGCACCGCACCATCAGCCGCTCTGGAGGTCTTCCTTAATATTCCACCTCTTCACATCTGGTTGGAGAGGATGGCGAGGTGGACAACGTACAGACTAAAACAAACGGCCGACAGTATGCCGAAGGAAATCAGTCTGGCAGGGTCCGGACTCCTCGATGACATTGAGGGTCACGGGATTCTGGGAATGGTCTCAGACTTGATGCCTACAAAGATCAGTAGAGATCTGTCTTTCAAGACCATCCTCCCGGAAAGGGAGGACTGGGAACGAAATTAAACGACCCTATTGAGAGCCGATATCTGCTGGTACTCTGACGGCTCCAAAACCAATATGGGAGTAGGAGCCGGCGCATATGGGGGCAGCACCGATGCTAGACTATCAGCTAGCCTCGGCAAGTAGGCAACCATACACCAGGCAGAAGTGTATGCCATCGAGATGTGTGCAAGGGAAAGTATAAAAAACCAGTGCAAACACAAATCGATAAAGATATATGCAGATAGCCAAGCTGCAATAAAGGCTCTTGGTTCCTACCGGTGTAATTCAAAAACGGTATGGAGTTGTAAATCTGCCCTTAACGAACTGGGCAGCAGTAATGAGGTGTCGATGGATACCGGGTCACTCGGACCATGATGGCAATGTTGCGGCCGACGCGCTTGCCAGGAGTGGTGCCCAGAGAGACTTTGTCGGACCAGAACCAGTGCTGGGGATAACATCTTGCACAACAAAACGCACCTTAAAGACCTGGGCAGAAAGAATGACAATCCAATATTGGCAAAATCTTCCAGGATTAGCTCACTCTAAGGCCTTCATAAATGGCTTGTCTGAGTCAAGGGCTAAAAAACTTCTAGAGTTAAACAGACAACAACTGAGTACTCTAGTCGGCCTGTATACAGGACACTGCCGCTTGCGGCACCACATGCACCGTATTGGGATCGGTCAGGAGACCGAGTGCCGGCTGTGTATGGAGAGCGACGAGACAGCAGAGCACGTGCTAACGTGCTGTGTTCCTGTCCGGCAGCGGACAGGACTAGATACCTGCTCTTTGGCAAGATAAAGCTTGCTCCGGAGGATCTGGATCATTTCGCCCACGAAGATTATCGACCTCTGCAGGAGGCTGGCTTTGTTGGGCGAAATATAAACTATTAGGCGTGAGCCACAATAGACCGTATGGTCGCGGTGGAGGGACCGGTATAGCCCACCCACAAACAAACCTAACCTAACCTAACATTACTGAGATATCATTTTTTTCGAAATTTGAAACCCCACTTTGAAGGGTTATTACCTCAACTTAGTATAGAGGTAAGTTGCGTTAAATCACCATATTTTAGATTCTGTTACATGCCCCTGCTTTGTATCGGTTCTTATGCTAAACAGCCTGTATTGCCGTAGCCAAAATCATCTTTGATTGGAAAAAAAATGCGTACAATTTTCCAACCGCGATATGTGGCATTTGCAGTTACTTGTGTAACTCGTTCACTCTACTAATTGGAGATCACTTTAGGCTATTTTCTATCTCATTTAACAAAACTTTTAAGTCATATTTAGTTGACAATTTTTAATAAGAACTACAATATTTTAATAAAGAAAGCAAATGCTTCTTATACAGCGACGTTTTCCATTTTCTTCAAAAATAATATTTGAAACCAAAGTCGTTTATAAATTAGCATATAACCGACTGATCTACATGTTTTGCTTTCTATTTTATCCTTAAATGTCAAGACCATTTCCGAACTGTCACTCCTTTATAACCATGCAATTTAATCTAACCATTGTATAGCGCCTTTGATTCGTATGAGCCGCTAGCTAATAGCAACTCTTTTGTTTTTATACTCGTCATGGGTCTTTTATTTTAGCCAAATATGCCAGGAAAATTAATTACACCAGTCTAGTTTAGATACAGAAGTCGGAAAAGGAAATGATAATTATATTTTGTTCGCATTACGAATTGTAGGAAGTATGAGGTAGGTTTTTCCTTCCCTATCGGCTGCGGTTTGAAGCTTTTATTTGCGGAAAACCGCTTGCTTAAACAAACATAAGATAGTGTCTGTAAAATTAGTTTAAATTATTTTAATAATTATTTTAAAAGAAAGTACAATTACCTTTAAAAAAGCACTAAAAAGCAAAAAAATAATGTTACGGATATAAGATAAAGCAGTCTAAGTAGTATTTTAGTGGTGGATAACGCTTTGAAAAAAAGCCTGAATGAAACAGATAGTTTTATGGTCGGGAATTTGCATACAAATTATTTAAATTATGAATAATTCCAAAACAAATTAGAAAAAAAAAAAATCCCAAAATACTAGAGTTGGTACACATGTTGCCTTTATACAGGATTTGTACATACCAAAATTCAATTTTAGAGATTGAGAGAAACTTTAACATCGACCTATTTCCGCGACTATGACCAATTACCGACGCCAGGGAGTTGTTTCACCCCACCATCCTGGAAATTTCGTCGAACCCCTATTATTCTGTAAGGAGGTTGGGGATCTTTAATGTGCTCAACATTTGTTGGTACATGGGACCGACGGCCTTAGCTTATTAAATTTAAAAGAAGTTTAAAAAAGAATGATCTTGCTGCATACAAACTTTTACTACTGAATATACAGGTGTCCCGTATCGTTATATTCAAATTTTGTGAGCATATAGTATATAGGCTTAATTCTAAGACAAAAAAACACAAAAGTGGTAGTTCGATTTTTATTCCTTCCAAAGTTACAAGCCTAACAAAATAATATGAAATGTGAATACCAGTTGTATTTGTGGTTTCGAGTTGTTGACTTATTATGTCAAATGTCTTACCGATTTTCTAGTGAACAGTATGCGGATATGTACTTCACTTATGGTTTTTGTGACGGGGTTGCACGTCTTCATTTACCAGACGCAGTATCACCAATCTGATAAACCTGCATCGGTAGGAACTAGAAAATCCCAAAACAATATGTCCGTCTAGCCTCCAGGATAAATTCTCCGTGAACTTTTGAGCTGCCTTAATAGATGTTTTGCTAGTTGGTCCTTAGATTCCTCGTATAAGATTAAATGCCGTCAATTACCTGGTGTTCCTTATGGACGAGTTGCCATATCTTGTAGAAAATACTCCTCTGATCAAAAGAAGGGACATGTGAATTCAAATGGATGAGGCACTAGCACATTTCGTAATTGAGGTCCGGAACTTTAAGAACAGCGATTATCCACAATAGCTTGGTCGAGGGGCACCTATTGCATGGCCGCCTAGATCTCCTAATCATAATCCTTTAAATTATTATTTTTGGGGGACATCTGGTGTGGACAGATTTTAAATATCCTATTTAGTTTTGAAGTAAATGGCATATAGATATTTAAAAAGCACACCCTATATGTATATATATATATATATATATATATATATATATATATATATATATATATATATATATATATATATATATATATATAATATATATGTATGTATTATACATTATACATACATACACGTCTCTTGATATCCATCAAACCGCAAGTCCCGGCTGGATTGAAGTGATGGTGGTTAGCGAGTGATTTAATTCAACGTCTGTCGTGGTATTAGCCGGGGGTTTTTTGCTTTTACTCGCTAGCCTCTTTGCTGTACTGTATGTAAGTAAAAGCTGCTGTGGAAGCCTTACGTTAAGAAGGAGAAACAGACCAGGCTTATTGATATCGAAAAGTTAAAGGATCCTCGTATACGGATACAATTAGCTTCCAAAATTGACAGTTCAACGATATAAATATACCCCAGCAAACAGAAGTAGAAACAACTTGCAAATGCATAAAAGACACAACCATACACATACAAGATACTGAAATTGGGTTTAAACGAAACGACAAAAAGAAAGAATGGATGACCACAGAAATACTGAACCTCATGGAACGGAGAAGAAAAAGCAAAAACGCACCCTCACAATACAAAGAACTTAACAAGAACATTCGCCGAAAATACAGAAATATAAGGAGGAAGGCCGAAAATGTAGGGAAGTAGAGTTGCTACAAGAGAAACACGACTCATTTAATATCCACAAAAGGGTAAAAAAATTGACCAACAAAAGTAGAAAGCAACTGGTAGGGACTTTCAGAGACACAAATTCCGAAATAATAGGTATTGAAGACAAGCTTAAAAGATGGAAACAATACGTTGAAGTACTTTTTAACGACGAGCGGCCAGACACGCCACCAGCATCAGATCCTTTGTTGAATGAAGTTGGACCTCCGATCACAATGTCGGAAGTCGTGCACGCCATTAAATCTCAGAAGATTGGGAAATCAACTGGCCCTAACAGTGTTAATGCCGAGGTTATAAAGGTAATCTCAGAGCAAGAAGGATTAGGTTTAGATATTCTAATATCCATCTTTAATATAATCTATACCACAGGCCAGGTTCCGGCTGACTGGCTAAAGTCAACATTTGTCACTTTACAAAAAAGGAAAATGCCGCTCGGTGCAATGAATACCCTATGATCAGTTTGATGTCGCATATGCTTAAAATATTCTTAGGAATAATACATATACGTATTAACAAAAAATGTGACATCCAGGTGGATAATACGCAGTTCGGATTTAGAAGTGGATTTTGGGCACGTTGTTCTCACTTAATGTCTTCACACAGACATGAACGTTAGCGTTTTGGTTTGTTTCATAGACTAATCAAAAGCGTTTGATTGTGTGAGACACTACAAACTGATCGAAATCCTAAAAGAGACCGGAGTAGACCAACAAGAAATAAACATCATCTCCAACCTATACTGGCATCAAATGGCCGAAGTAAGATTTGAACAGGCAACATCCCACGCCGTGTCAATAAAAAGGGGAGTAAGGCAGGGTTGCATACTCGCTCCACTCCTTTTCAATATCTATTCAGAAGCCATATTTAGAGAGGGGTTAGACACAGTGGGAGGGGGCATCGCAGTGACTGGTATCAAATTCATTCATATTCGATTCGCGGATGATACTGTGATTGTGGCAGATAGCGTCACTGAATTACAGGACATGATCGACCACATTGTTCAGGACGGCGAGTAAATGTATTAATTCAAGGGAATATAGTACAGCAATTATCTTCTTTCAAATATTTGCGCACAATAATAAACTCGATCTGAGAAAGAAGTAAGATCTATAATTGAACAAGCTAGAAAAGTGTTCACACAAATGAAAACATTCTTCACGAGATCAGATCTTGGCTTGGAACTTCGAATCCGTATGGTCAGGTACTATATCTTCTCAGTCCTGCTATACGGTTGTGAGAGTTGGACGCTTAACCCCAGTCTAGAGAGGAATCTGGAGGCTTTCGAAATGTATTTGTATAGAAGAATGCTCCGCATATCATGAGTGCAAAAAGCAACAAATGAAGAGGTGCTCAGCCATATGGGAAAACAAAAGAAACTATTAAAGACAATAAAACGTGATATATAGGTCATGCAATGAGTCAAAATTCATAGTTAAAGGATCTCAGAAGATCGTTTGGATGCTCGTCAATAGACATTTTTAGAGCTGCAGTATCCAGGATTGTGTTAGCCATTTGGATCGCTAACCTTCTTGAGGAGACAGCGGCTTAAGAACAAGTTCCCGCCCGTAACTAATAACCTTACCCACCTCGGCACTAACCCTCTTCTTACCTAGTAAAACCCTAGATTGTTTTGATGGTGGTGTGCAAGAGTGTGACAAGAGCACATCACATTGCAATTACTGTTAAAAGATAAAAATTGAAGAAAACAATAGTTTAAAAAGTCTGAAACAAGAAGGAACCACAAGGTAAGGGTGGTGCTGCTATACGGTTGTGAAAGTTTGACTCTTAACCAAATTGAATCATAACTTCCACATAGCTGTGATAATGTACTCTCCTCAGAAAGACAATCTCATTAAATGAATTTAGATGGTCACTCCCCCTGAGGCGATGTTACCCAAAAACAGTTCGAAGCATTGCTTTGTCGGGTGCTAACTGGATACCAAATTTCAAGATGATATATCAATTCGTTCGAACGTCATTGGGCCTACTAACAGACAGACCGACCGACAGAACGATAGACAAAAAATGTTCGTTACAAAATCAAGTTTTCTATATGTTTTGAGACATACTACGCCGTTTTAGAAAAAAAAATCGAAATTTTTTTCACCGATATTCCACCCCCCACACATTCAACTCCTAATTTAATTTCAGCACAGAATACCAGAACAGTTTTTTATATGTTTTGAGACTTTCTACGTCGTTTTAGCAAAAAAAAAATATTTCGAAAATTCTGTCACCGATATTCAACCCCTAATTTAATGTCAGCAGAGAATACCAGATGTTTGATGACATTGAAAATCTTCTAATAAAAAAACCTTAAAACGTTATATTACTCGAGTTCTAACGAAAAAAATGTCAATTTTCACCAAATCGCCCGCCATTCATCCCTTATCCCCTGAAGCGATTTTACCCAAAAACAATCCGAACCGTTCGTTTATCGGGTGCTAACTGTATACAAAATTTGAAGACGATGTCTCAATTCGTTCTAAAGTTATCGTGGCTACAAACAGACGGACATACAGACCGACAGACAAAAAAAATCGTTTCCAAATCATGTTTTCTATATATTTTTACGACGTTTAAGCGAAAATTGTTTGTCGCTGATGCGATACTGCCACACGTTGAGACGATGTGGAAGTAATAATATTAGCGTGAATTTAGGGTGCTAAACTTTATCTACCAGCAGTCACTTTGTCTAAAACTGACCGTGCAATAATCTGCAAAATAGCCAATATAAGAAAAGGTAAAATAGCCAAAATAAGAAAAGGTGTGGGGCAAGGATGTCAGTTATCGCCAAGTTTCTTCAATTTATTTCTAGAATAAAATAAATTATAGGCTGAAAGAAAATACAGCATGATTCAAAATCAATAAACAACCGTTCCAATGCACCAGGTACGCGAATGACACAGTACTAGTAGGAGAAACGGAAAAAAGAATTGCACAGGATACACAGTGTACGAGATTGTCAAACTAAGAATCAATATTACTCAGCACAGGATACACAGTGTACGAGATTGTCAAACTAAGAATCAATATTACTCAAACAACGGCAATGCATATAAGTATGGGGATGTGAAAATGGATATACGTAAAGCTAAACGGCCAACCACTTGAATAAGTAGAAAAGTTCACGTACCTTGGGGGTATTATATGACTGGTGGTAACTGCAACACAGAACTAAAGGGAATCGCGATGGCAAAGCAAGCATTCAATAGAGAAAATACCCTTGTCAATTATAAACATTTAAACTTGGACCTGAGGACGAGTTTAATCAAGTCATACGTATGGAGTGTTGTAACGTGGAAAGGTGGTGTTTGAATAAGTGGGGCATGAAAAGAATAGAAGCATTTGGAATGAATAAAAACAGCAAAGACAAGGTACACCGATAAAATAATGAAATGCTGTTAGAAGAGATAAAAGAAGAAAGATGCTTGCTGAAATAAATTGAGAGGAGGCAGGCACAATTTGTTGGACAGATTCTGAGGGATAATAATTGTCTGACAACATTATTTAAAGGACACGTGCTTGGAAAAAATTTCAGAAGTATTGCGAATGATGTCGCATGAAGCCACTATTCTGTTTCGCAATTCCTCCTCTGTTCCAATTGGGGTCCGATACAGCAATGATTTCAGATGTCCCTGTAAAAAAAGTCCAGACTATTAGGTCTGGGGATCTAGGAGACCATGGCTAAGGTCGTCCTTGACCTATCGACCGGTTGTTAAAATGTTGATTCAGGAACTCCCTCACCTCTATACTGAAATGGGCTGGGGCACCATCGTGCATGAACCACATTTGGTTTCTGCAAAGAATTGGTACGTCTTCTAAAAGCAATGAAATTGATAATAATTGCGTCCATTGAGCCTTGCCTAAGAAAAATGGTCCTATCAAATAATTTACAATAATGCCGGCCCACACATTTACAGAAAACTGCGGTTGGAAATTATTTTCGCGTGCTACATGCGAATTTTCTTCTGGCCAAAAATGTTCGTTATGTAATTTCCGGATGGCATTCCTCGAAAAGTTTGCTTCTATCAGTAAATAAAATTGTATGCAAACAACGGATTTTGAGCGAGCATTTGTAGGAACCACTGGCAAAAATTTAAACGTAGAGTAAAGTGACGTGGGAGAAAAACTTGAACCCTTGTGCCGGGTAAGGGTACATTAAGTTATCTTTCTTCTCCAAACAAGTATGAATAAAATATGTAATATTGATGCAATTTTTCTTGTACTCGTAGCAGGGTCATTTTCTACTTTATTTAGGACTGCTGCTTCGACTTCTGGAGTTCTCGCCGTCTAATTTTTGCTCCTCCAAAGTAAGTGGATTTCTTAAGTTTCACTTAGCTGCATATGTCCATTTGCGAACATCCTTGGGTTAGCTAGTACTTGAGTAGGAAGTCTACGTGCATAGAGTCTGCAGGCTTCATAATACATTTAGTGCATTTCTGTAACTCATCCATAATAAAACAACTCAAAAACAGTTTGGAAACATCAAAGGAAACAAGGTATTTAATGCAAAACGTCAAAAAGTCAACGAGCAACATTGGCAAATAAGGTGACCCGGCCTACTAATTTATTTTTCATTAATATTGGATATGTATCGCTAGCAAATTAATCGAAAACGATGAAAGATACGAGAATAATGCAACAGACCAAAAAGCCAAACAAATGACATGGAAATTCAAATTTGGTATCAGAATTCATACAGGTGCTCCAAAAAAAAATTAGGAAGGATAAAATATTACACGACCCAAGAAAACATAAGATCCTGTATATCACGACCGAATATTTTGACATTTTATTGTAGAGGCTCTTAAAAAAATCGGTGTGCCCAATTTCAAAATGTTATCTCAAGGCATACGAGAGAAAGGTGTAAAATCTGATTTAAAAAAATTGAAACTTGTCACCCTGTATATCAAAAATGTTGCGTTTTTGGGTCTATTAACTTTTGTTCGCATTTAGCAGAGTACTATCACCCCCTGAAACATCTGCATGACGTTATGTTACATCCTGTATATTTATATTTTGTTTTCGTTTTTATTAACAATGGATTAATTTGCGAACGTAAGCCAAATCCTTACCAAAATTCTCTACTACATAGCGTACTTGATTCGTCAGAAACTTATTAACTTTTTTTCTTTGCTTGTGATACTGAAAGGAGTGCCCATTAATTGATACAGCAAGGCGTTTGTAAATAATGGGTAAGCAGCTTAAAAGGAAACAAACGCCGAACAAAAAATATTTTCCATTTTTAAAGCCGACTGAGAAATTTACGTTTTGCGGCTTATTTTTAGTGAATTTTCTTTAAAGAATTCACTAATGAGGAGATCCCGACTTTTGAATTTTGAAAAAATTTCTTCAAATGAGCGCTAATTAGCGCGCGCGACCCCCTTCTTTTTGTAAATGGCTTGAATAAGTTCGTTAGTCAGGAAAATCGGACAAGGTTTTCCGGGAAAATTTTGAGTTTTCATTCGAAAAAAAATTATATCTCCGGAATTAACAAAGTAAGGGCAACGAAATTTGGTACACGAGTTTATATCATTACAGGTATTTTAGCTCTGTAGGTCAAAAGACAAAAAAGTTATAGGCATTTAAAGAAAAATAAATTGGGGGTTTCCACAAATCGTCAAAGTTACGATTTAAACGTCAAAATTGGCAACATTTATGCAAAAACTTGAATCTAATACGGGCTATGGAAATAAAATGTCTCAAGAAGAATGTTTTACAAACCCTGATGTCTTAGTTTCAACCGTCATTGTCCTTCATTTTAATAAAATATTTCCAGAAAATTCATTTCAAATAGAATCTTTCTCTGATGCTCGGCAGTAGCCTTAGCTATAGAGTTTATCGTTTAATGGTATATAATTTTTGTAGAATTTTCGTAAAAAATCAATAAAGCTCAATATATCTGTTTTTATACAAGATGTGAAAAAAAATGGTATATATTAATTATATGGTGTCTTGAGCTACATCTTAAAAAAATATTTCTACAGACTGGCCCATAAGTCGTGGGTGATACAAATTTTCTTTTTTTTTTTTTTTTTAATCAAACATGCCTTATGTTATTGCATTTTTGCCGTTTCCATCGAAATATAATGCATGTTTGTAAGAAAAAAATTCTGGATGTAGTAAGTGCGTTATGGTAGCGAATTTTGATCAAATGCTTCATATTTGAATAGCTCAATTTGCTATTAATCTATAAGGTTGACCAAGAAACGAGTTTTTTCGGGAACACTTTAAGTTTACTTTCGGAAATTTTTGTACATTTTCAAACAATAAAGTTCTTTTCATGAAACATGGCACATTGTTTTTACTATATAGGTTATACTGGTAACCAAATTTGATGCATGCTTTCTTTAAAAAAAACACACATTATTGCTATTAAAAATATTTTTATGAAAATTCACTACCATAACGCACTTGCTGCGTCCAGAGTTTTTAAATTAATTTGATTCGGTGTAATCTAAATAGATTCCCCTCGTATGATACCACATTTGCACACAATATCGAGTCGTAACAATATTCATGTCTCTTTTGTGACATTGGTGTTTATTTTATTATTACTTTATAATTTATAATTATATAGGTATAGAATGCAAGCTCACGTTGTAACCTTGAACTCCTTGCACCCAACGAAGTGTATCGCACAATAGAATATTATGGTATACATGGTATAATAGTAAGTTACAGCGGTACCGGTACCAGTACCCATACCCAGTATCATTCATTCCATCATTCCTTCACCCGTGGTATCTTGTGTGTGCTTTCGCTGAGACGTTTCAGTTATAGGTATCTAAGCCTGCCAGATCCAATCTCGCAACGGTTTTGGCAACTTTTCAACTAGGTAATTTGTAAAAAAAAGCTAGTGAATACACGGTGGATCTTTTCTGGCCAGAAGTTCGCAAGTTGATTCCCACGATTCATTTGAGCGCTTTAATTATTTAGTACTTTGCGGAATTTCCGACATCAAGAATCATAAATACATGAGATTGTAGTATATCGCAGTGGACTGGTCAGTGCGCTTCTAGTGTTTAGTGAGTGAATGTAAATTCGGACGCTCGCTCAATCCGTTGCTTTTGTTTGAATTATAAATGGAAACACAAGTTTTGCAAGTGAACGACTTAGGTAAAAAACTGGGTGAAAACTAACATTGTGTACTTGGCCGCAAAGGTGAATTACGTCATTAGAAGTCAATGAATTTGTATTATGCGTTACGTGTGTGTGGTATTTGAATGATTAGTTTGTGTACTTGCTCTTTCAAGTGAAGGTTGCTGCCCGGATGTGCCAAGAATTGCTATTGAAAATGCAGAAGTCAAGATGTATAAAGAATTTATTTAGTGAAAGTGAACGGTGATTTTAATTTTAAATGTGATATGAATGTTCTGTGATAGTTTTGTGCTTTATTACTTTTTAAGATGAGGAAAATGGATAGATCTTGGACTTACACAGTGTTGTGGGTATGTGTGCAGATAGATATTACACTTTTTTTCAATTCTAGCGAATTTTCGTAGAAAACATTTGCCATAGAGCAATTCCGGACTTTAGAATTAAATATGAACTCACGTGAGCAAGAACTAGGGCCCCTAGAAGCCGAATCCGGAGCCAGTTTCAATTTTTATATATTATTATGTATTATCACAATAACATAGAAAAATAATGAACCGATCTTTATTTTCGCGTGTTTCTTTGGAAAATGACTTGGATGAGTTCGTTAGCTAGGAACATCAGACTAGTTTTTCCCTGAAAGTTTTCGGGGATTTCTTTCGGAAAATATTTGTATCTTCGGAAATAGCAAATATATTTTAATCAAATTTGTTAATTTGCTCATATATAGCGTATACCATGTACCAAAAATTCGGTCGCACTGGAAATCAAATACCGCAATAATGTATTGCATATGTTGACGAAGATTAACTTTTTTGGTGCAGAAAGATCAAAAAGTATCACACAAAAAAATACTTTCAACATTTTATGGTTTCTCTTCTAAAAACATCAAACTTGCGATTTGAAGCGTCAAAATTGGTGGTTTTTTAAGAAACATTATAAAACGAAGGCGGTTTTTGGACAATGAACATTGCAAGCAGTGTACTTAACAGGGTCTTGCATTTCTGTTTCAATAGCTGCTGTTCTTCATTGGTGAAAATATTTACAGATTATTTATTTGAAGTAGGCTCTTTCGAAGATTTTATAGCAGTAGTTTAAATTATAAAGTTTGTGATTTCAATGTGTTATAATTTTTTATTTAGCAAAATAAATTTGAAACAATTCCTCTATTTAGTGAATAAATCGATAAACGAACAAACTATATACAACTGGTAGTAATACTTCGGATGCAGCAAGTCCGTTATGGTAGCGCATTTTCATAAAATTTTTAATAAACCAAAATTCTCTCAAGTCAATAGAATCCAACTTAGGTATAACAAAAACGTTATAAAAGCAACATGTAGACGGAATGTCATCGAACAATTTTTTTTTTGCGCAAATGTATGAAAATTCGCTACTAAAACACTTTCATAAATGCACAAAGAAGGGTATTTTCTACCTGTATCTATCTGAAATTGTTGTATTGCGAAAACGAAATTGCGTTTTGATTTGCAAGAAAAGTGAATTTTCGCTAAATTCTTGGTGAAGCAAGCACGGGTATAATTTTATTTTTTGGTCTGCGTGCTATAATTTATTGTATTTATGTTTCTTTGCCGTTGAACTATTTCCGTGATCATGCCAGCTTAGCTTAATATCCTGAAAATTCCGCTCTTACTTCTTGTATGGGGAGATCTTTAGCTGAACATCGTATGGGTTTTTTTCTTTCAACAACACACCACGAGGGCTTACAGCCTAAATATTATCGTACCGTGGGTGTCGTCAAGGAGGAAAGAGGCAACTTGTTAATTCTGGACTTAAAGGTTTGGAGGTTCGGATGAGAAAGAAAAACATGCGCCGGCAAGGAATGCCACACCTTTGAAGTCCTCGGGACAAAAGAGCGGGCATAACAAGATGTTTTATGTCTGGTGACCTGGACACTAAAAGGGTGCATTCGCTCTGTTCCCCTGGTAGATCTGTTGGGGGCAGCAGGTGGAGGAACTATGGAAGAAAGCTCCTCTGAGCACTGCCTGTGCAGATATCTATTATAAAAGAGAGAGAGGTCACCAATGGCACGTCGGTGGGCAAGGGATGGCAGCCTTTGGGTGAGGGTAGGGTCACCAATGAGACGTAGCTCTTTTCTGAATAGAGTCCAGGATAGCGAGTGTAGAAGCGGCAGCAGCACCCCAGATATGGGAGGAGTATTCGAGGTTTGGCCTTATTAGTCAATTTTTATTTTAAAAAATTCACTAATAGAGAGATATCGATGGTGAGACTTTGCAAAAAAAAATTTCAAATGAGCGCGAAGTAGGACCCCTAGAACCCATATCCGGGGTCAGTTTCAATTTATATATATATATATATATATATATATATATATATGTATGTATCCGTCTGATAACTCAAAAAATAAATAACCGATTTCGATTAAACTCGGCAAGTGCCTTTATTTTATTAATGGCTTGAATAAGTTCGTTAGCCAGGAAAATCGAACGGGGTTTTCCGGGAAATTTTTGAGTTTCGTTTCAAAAAAAAATTTTTTCTCCGAAAATTGCAAAGCTGTTTTAATGAAATTTAACGAATATATTGCGTTAGGACAGACCTTACTACGTACCAAAATTCAACTTTCTAAGTTTATAGAAAATTGAGTTATTCAAATTTTGAATTTTCTTTCGAAAAAAAATTTTTTTCTTTAAAAATTACAAAGTTATTTTAATGAAATTTGGTGGAAATATTGCCTTAGAAAAGACCTTACTACATACCAAAATTAAACTTTCTAAGTTTATAGAAAATTGAGTTACTGAAATTTGGAGCATTTAATAAAAATTCACTACCATAACGCACTTACTGCGTCCCGTTAATTTTTGTGAAGTATATAAGGTATAGAGATTAGCTGGTGAAAAGTATTTGCGAGCCCGGAAGAGGAAACCTAATTTCTTAGCAGCCGCTTCTGCAATTGATGAGACATGTTGGTGCCAATTGAGATTTCGATCCACAGAAATGCCAACAAGTGAAAAGGACTCATTACTTTAAATAACTTGGTTGTTCATTGTGATGGTTCTAGGGCTGGTGTATCTTTTATGAGAAAGAAAGCAAGACTGTGATTTGGTGGAGTTGAATTGTACAAGATTTCTACTTACCCAGTCTAATATTTTTTGGAGATCCACGGAGACAGAACCCCCCATGTGTCTGCGATCCTCATCTAATTGGGCCAAAGAGACAGGCTTGGTATGTGGGACCGACGGATTTATGGAACGAGTAGGCATTAAACTCGCTCAAACACAATACTACAACCTCGGTTGATGTTAATCTTACAGTATGTACTAAAAAAGTGAAATGATCCCCTACTGGGAGTCGAATCCAGGGCCCTTGGATTCATAGGTACACGTTCTTACTACTGGACCAACGAGGTTACGCGTGGTGTAATACATAAAACTCAGGTATTGAAGTATGAAGAGGTGCCTCTATTGTCTATTTTTGTTGTAAGTGGATCAGTTTACACGTCTTTTACACAAAGTCGTGAAACGTCGTAGGAAGTTTAAGATGACATTTTCGGTCATAGGCAACTAAGTATGACAAGATATCTGAATATCGACAACATTATGTAAAATAAAAACGAATACCTCTCGAAAATGGAAAGAGATGGGTATAGTGAAATGTTAACAAGTAACAAATTTCAATTTTAATGTACAAACAGAAAATATGGGGTGTTCCCTTTAAAATTATTAAGTTGTGAATTGAATAAGGTGCCCTAGTTGGGCACTTAGTATAGAACACCCTGTACAAGTTACTGAAAATATTAACTGCGCTTTACATAGAACCAAGCTCCCCCAGTCTCCTCACATGGGCCGAATCTCCTACATCGATTAATAGCGCAGTGAATTTTCATTAAGAAAATTCACCAATAGAGAGGTACCGATGGTGAGACTTTCGGAAAATTTATTCAAATGAGCGCGAATTAAAGCCTCTGGAACCCATTTCCTTGATCAGTTAAAATGTTTATATATATATATATATATATATATATATATATATATATATATATATATATATATATATATATATATATATATATATATATATATATATTTATTTCGAATAACTTTATTTTCCTTTGATCAAACGACTTGAAAATTGGTACACAACAACGTCTGTCTATGTTCTTTTAAGTTTTAAATATTCGTTTCAATCACTGAGACAATTTGAGAGATATTGCGTTTTAAAAAAAATATGTTTTATTTTTTTTTGGAAAAATTTGCCGTTAAGATTTGATGAACGAACTCATCCAAGCCATTAGCAAAATAAGGGTAGTTCCCAAATTTGGTCCAAATCAGTGAGGTATTATTTTTGAGTTATCGGTTGGATGGATATTATATATATATATATATATATATATATATATATATATATATATATATATATATATATATATATATATATATATATATATATATATATCAAACAGTGTTCCAACCATTTCGGGCCCAATTTTGCTGACAGTTTTCTCATTCCCACAAGGTGAAACACACCTTCATGGGAAATGTGCAATGTTTGTGCTATACGTTCCAGCCCCATTCGTCAATTTGCTAAGATCATAGGCAGAATTAATGTTTTCTTCAATAATAGTAATAGTATATTTGGGACATAATTTTACAGTTTGTTATACAATGAAGCATAAGCTGGTGCTTGTGAAACCACAATATATAATACATATCGAAACAAATACCAAAAATTCTTGAGATTCTCACTTTTAATTCTAATGCAACTCTAGCTTCTTAAAATACCTCTACGCTTCTCACCAATAGGGGTCACAGAAATTGGACTTTCAGAGCACCCCTTTCGTCTTTCACACGTTTAAAAAAAATCCTAAATCCAGTTTTGAATAGTAGCATATGAATGACATTGATCACCTAAGGATTCTACCATATCAAAAAGTCTGCTTTCTCCGATAACCGTCTCAAAAAGAAATACTGACCGAAACCTATCTTGTTATTAAGATCTAGCCTTTCCTCAGACTTGCCGTTTTCAAAAATTCACAGTTTTGTCCAGTGCAACTTTTGGATGTCAAACTTTGACAGCTCATTTATCCCCGACTTATAATGTAGCTAAGTGGTTGACAGATGAGTTTAAAGGCTTGCCTGTCAAACAGAAAAGTTTTTCAGTAACAAATTCACTTGAATTTATTAATAAGATTAAAGGGGTTAAATTGACTGAAGGCGAGGTATTAATTTCATTCGATGTAACCTCATTGTTTCCTAGCGTTCCCACGGAGCAAACTTTAACATATTTAGAGCAGTTGCTAAAAATGAATGACATAAATGAAAATATCTGCAAAGAATATTCAACTCTAACAAACCTTTGCATCAAACAAAATATTTTTCAATTCAACAATGAATTTTTTCAACGAACCCAAGGCACGGCAATGGGCAATCCGCTATCGCCATTTATTGCAGACCTTTTCATGAGCAAATTTCAAACAGATCTAGAAAGTGAAAGTGGTTATTTTCATAGAGTGTGCTGTCGTTACGTGGATGATATTTTCTCGGTGTTTAACACAAACATTTGCAGAATAGAAGATTTTATTGCCAAATTAAACAATAAATTTGATTCTATAAAATTTACCCATGATTTAGAGATTAACAATAAATTACCCTTTCTAGATGTACTATTTATCAAGAATAAAGACACTTTAGAATTCGATGTCTATAGAAAGGAAACCACTACTCTAAGCTACATCCCGAACGACTCGCATCATACGTACGCACAAAAAATGGCCAGTTTGAATTTTTTAGTAAATCGGTTAATTAATTTTCCTTTAAACAAAAGTAGATATACCAAAAAATTAAATTATATTAAAAACATGGCCGAATATAATGGATACACTACTTGCCTAGTGGAAAAATTAATCAACAAACAGAAAACAAAGAAAATCTTGACGGAATCAACGACGTTCAGAAGAGAAAAGTCTGAAAAAACTTTGTTTGCTTACCATTTGAACCTAGAATCACGAGGGATCTAGACAGCATTTTTAAAAAAGTCAATTTGCAGCTAATATTTTCAACAACAAATACGTTAAAAACCTTGCTAGGTAACCCAAAAGACAAGGATAGCACGGACAAAATGTCGGGAATTTATGAAATAAGTTGTGAAGATTGTAATCTTAAATACGTCGGACAAACAAAAAGATCGATTGGAATTAGATTCAAAGAACACTTATCCCAATTACGTTACGGTACTGTAGATAAGTCTTCCGTCGCCCGACACATTTGAGATAATAATCATCACGTTCATAAAGATAATCTGAAATTAATAAAAAAATGTTAGAAAACCAGGACAGTTAAACGAGTTCGAAAGCGTGTATATTGCGAAATATAGTTACAACAAAAAATGTATTAACGCTTCACCACCGCCAATTACGAGTCACCCGATCGATTGCTTTGTTAAATAATTCCCACGTTTCAACACGTTCTAAAGATAACATAAGTATGCAGATATTGCCGCCAAAGGAATCTATGTTAATTTAGCTGTCGTTGAACCTTATCAAAACTATTACACATGGACACTTTTTAGATAAAGTAGCAGGGACAGTGCAAAGACCTTGTCCGGCGATAAAAATACAATACACTGTTAGGTGTTCCACCTCAGTTCGATCTCTTTACCTAAGATCCGGTATATATGTTAGTTTTTTCAGTATTTAGAATGTTTCATCCTCTGATGACGCTAACTTGGTTAGTGAAACGATCGTCAGGTCTTTTAAAATGTGTTGTGGTGATTTGGGTTCTCCAAGTGTACTTAAACATCATACTGGTTACCATAGCGACAAAATTCAATTGTCCTTACTGGAATGTTTCCAGGAGAACTTGATGTCAATATAGCCTCGCCATATACGCGGAAATAGACTGACGTTAAAGAAACAAAAATACAATAAAATACTATATACAAATGTCATTTAAGGAACACAACTAAATGCTTTACAACAATTTGTTCCAATGTTTTATTGTTACTTATAAATTAAAACAATCAAATAAAACATTAACAACTAATTATTGTTGATGTTTATCAGACCAACATTGTGTTTTGTAATAATTCATGGAATTGATTTTAACCTTCAAGTTAAGTAAGTGGTCTTTAAATGTTCGTTTATTTCCAAGTAATTAACAGCCTACTTGAAATTCCTTTCTTACCTTTATTATTTAGAATTTATAAAGATTAGGTTAGGTTACACAGGTATCCCAAAATTGAGGCCGAAGCTTTTGGCACTTTATACAGAGGACAAGAAATCAAATTGAAAATTTTGGGTAAAAAATGGCCGATTTTCATTTATTATTCAGTTATTGATAAAAATATGAAAAATAGCCGCCAATTGCACCCAGGCTATTTAAGCGTTGCTTAAGTTAAGCATAGTTTTGACTATGACATTTTACATTTCAATTATCATTGTATGTATGTACAAAGAATATGGGACGGCTTGGGAACATGTCATTAACAACGTCGAAGTTATACCTAAGCTTAATTTAAACCACAATCAAGAAGCCTCGGTGCAGTTGGCATAACTTTTATAAAAATGTACCTTACATTAGTTCTGAAGCATAATACAATAATAATTATTGGGTTGCTACAGCGATTTAAAAATGCACGAACTGTTCTGTCATATTAAAATGGGTCTGTCGAATTGACAAGTATCATTTTCGTCGTTTATCTGAGTTTAACATGGAACGGCACTACTGTAATCGCAAATACGTCGATATGTTGAAAGTATATGGCGCTTGTAATGATAATGCAATTGCTGCGGCAAGTTCTGTCTGTCTCGTACAACAGTTTTTGGCTAATGGACTTTGCTTCCGAGGCCATCCCTAGACTAACACACACACACACACACACATTGCTGCGGCAAGGACATACGTGGAAAACTACCCAAATCGTGAGCACCCTGACGCAAAAACTATGCGACGGGGGAAACAAAGTTTACTATAAACAGGTCATTTAGATCCCCGAAGAAATAAGGGAGGACACCATCGCATATTAACCGTCAATCAATCATTCTTTAATATGTTGAGAGGGCACCAACACATGCCTTCGAATTACATCATCCCGAACCCATTACGGAAAGAATACAATTCATAGATTATTAAGGGAAAATAGTACGTATCAATTTAGACTTGAAAACTTTCATGTTTTGCATGATTGGGATCGAGAACTTCGGCTGAATTTTTGTAGATGGTTGGTGCAGAGTGTAAATTATAAATCAGATTTTATTAAGAAGATTCTCTGGAGTGATGGATCCACATTCACAGGAACAGGTACCATAAATACTCATAAGTTACACGAATGAAGACATGAAAACCCTCACTTTACACGCAAAAGATCTTTTCAAAGAATATAGTCATTAAATATTTGGGCTGGATTGTTCTATAATAATGTAATTGGTCCACGCATTCTACCTGTACAACTTAATTCAGCCATGTACTTTCAATTTTTAAATGAGATTTTACCTCCACCATTACTCGATGAAGTTCCTTTACACCATAGGTTAAATTATTGGTGCCCCAGCTCATTATGGAATACAAGTGAGGAATTTTCTGAATTACAATTTCTCTGACCGGTGGATTGGACGAGGTGGAACTATAGCATGGCTTTCTAGATCGCCCGATCTGAATCCATTGGATTTTTTATGTGGATTTTTGAAGGAAAAAGTTTATAACGAACCTGTTGCCCATAAAGAAGAGGTAGTAGCGCACATTCATGCTGTTGTGACATTTGTAGATGAAAAGATGCTCCAAAGAGTTCGTGCTTCCATGACAATTCGCGCGAATTTCGGACTTTAAGTAGAAGGCGATTTGTTTGAACATCTGTTTTGTTTAAATATCTATTCGTTTGTAAGAAAGTTTAAATTAGGAAATGTTGAATTTGCGTTTTTTTTTAAATCAATAACTCGATAACAAAAGACAATCGGCATTTTTTCCACTCGCTAATTTTCGATTTGTTTTAGTCCCATGAATAAAGTCCCTAAAACACGGGCGTCAATTTTGAGACACCCTGTATAGTGAGCGGGTATTTTCGGTCCCTCTGCTGCGACCTTAAGTCTATTGTGGGTCACCCTTATTGTTTAAAATTTCACCCATCGAATCTAACTTCTTACAAAGGTCGATAATTTTTTTAAAATTGATTACATTTCCTGGTGCTCCCTCTCGAGGTTTTGGGAGCAGAATGTATTATGTCCCCTCATTTTGAGGGACCAGTTCTCCAAGTGGGTTTGCCACACCCTGAGTTGCCGCTCCCAGAAGAGCTTAGCAGGTGGATGAGTTTCTCTTTCGCTCCCGGGAGGGCCTGCTTCAGTCCCTGTGGGTTGACTGGTAGTAGTGGCTGTGGGTTTATGTGCAGCCACAGAACTCCTGACTGTTGGTCGGAATAGTACCTGCTCAAAGGCTAAGGTAATGTGCCGATGGGCACGCTTCTTCTCAGTATAGACTAGACCACCCCCGACTCCAGAGTGCTCAGGCAATTTCATTTTTCTGGTCTGTACCTGTGAGTACCTGTCTGGATGTTAGTCGTGTCAGCCGGGATGTATTTTATAACTTTACATTTTATTTCCGATTTATGTTGTAGTCTTTTCACTGGGTGGTAAGCTTAATCTCCAATTCACCAATTTTTGTTTCCCTTACTTGGTGAAACCATTCCATATTAAGTACAGATGTAGAAACTTCTCAGGTTTCACGTTTGCTTGTTTTCTTCATTGCTACCGATTTCGCCTTTTACGGCATCGTAAATGGTGAAACCGATTGCAGAGAAGAAACACAAGCATCTGTGGAGCCAAATAAGAAGTTTCTACATCTGTATTCAACTTCTCTGCATGTAATTTCTGTACGAAATGATATTCAAAAAAAAATCGCGACGCAGCAAGTGCGTTATAGTAAATTTTCATAAGAATTGTACACTATTATTATACGGCATATTACTAAAATTAATAGTTTAAACTTACACAGACCTTGAAGATCGATTTTAGAGGTCCTAGTACGCACACATTTGAAGAATTATTTCGAAAGTGTTCCGATGGATATCTCTATTATCCAAAAAATCTTGTGTTTTGACTCCTTTTCAGAAAAATTCCTTCTGCTTAGGAGACGCTTAGGAGCACGCTACTACTGAACCAATCTGAGATACGTTAACTAACGCTTTATTTACGTGATACTTGACGCCAGCTTCATGCTCTGCAATATTTTATATTATATTAAAAGTAAACGTAACAATTACATAATTAATAGAATTGTCACTTGAAACACATTCAACTATTGTTTCGATCTTATGTTTAAGTTTAAAGATAAAAGAACAAACTGTCTTAAAATCATTTTTATAGAGACGTGACCTGATTTTGTTTACATTTCCACTATATTATGCTACACTTTCTGACTAAAACTGTATTGGGGGCCGTTCATCAAGCTACAAATATTGTGTATTTTAAAAATTGATTGAATCCCCCCAGTTAACAAAAAACAATAACTCAACATTTTCCCAGAAAACCTTGCCCGATTTTCCTGCCTAACGAACTCATCCAAGCCATTAATAAAAGAAAGGTACTTGCTGAGTTTCAATCAAATCGGTTAATTATTTTTTGAGTTATCGGTTGGATACGTGTATATATATATATATATATATATATATATATATATATATATATATATATATATATATATATATATATATATAATTGAAACTGGGTCCTAGTTCGCGCTCATTTGAAAAAATGTTTGCAAAGTCTCATCATCGATACCTCTCTATTAGTTAATTTTTTTTTACGAATATTCACTAAAAATGAAACATAAGGCACGTAGAGACATATCACAATTAAAAACGAGGAAAAAACCCGTTAAAGTAAATGCAAACTACGAAACTGAAGTTTTAAAATCTAAAATTACCACAATGAGAAAATATGTATGAATAAGTCCTACGACCTTATCTCAATGTGGTGATTCTCTTGGCCTTTTTAACAATAAACAGATAATATGTGAGTTATTAGTGTGTTTTAAAAAACTTTGTCATTGAGTAAGAAGACGTGTTTTCATTCGAATGCTTGAACAGTGGGTACAATATGGTTCTTATGGCTCATTTAGATCAAAATGAGTAAAACTTTGTTAAGTAGTCACTGCAAAAATGTGTAATAAACTCAGTCATTTAAAAGGTAGAAGGTTATCACTTTTCTGAAATAATGTAACAGAATTAAGCATATTAATATTTTTGACAGTGTGTCTGGAAAAAGTTTTTTGTTCAGAACTTTTATTTATTTAGTTAAAAAAAAAGTATTCAGAGATGTGTGTCGTTCATTTCGAGTATTGAGAAAACTTCACTCGAGGGGCCTGGAAATGCCAGGGAATTTGATTTTTTATTTCTGCTGCGTACCCTAAAGACTGAGTTTTCACAGTACGGTCAGTTGGGAATGCTTGGTTGGGAGTTTTGCAACAGTGGCCTGGAAATTTCAGGGAATTTAATTTTTTATTTCTGCTGGGTACTCTAAAGATTGAGTTTTCACAGCACGGTTAGTTGGAAATGCTGAGTTTTCACAGTACGGTCAGTTGGGAATGCTTGTTTGGGAGTTTTGCAACAGTGGCCTGGAAATTTAAGGGAATTTAATTTTTTATTTCTGCTGGGTACTCTAAAGATTGAGTTTTCACAGCATGGTTAGTTGGAAATGCTTGGTTGGGAGTTTTACAACAAAGAGTCTATGACACCGATATATCGCAGAATAGGCGCTTTTGGGTCTCGTTCCTATAAACCATTTTTATGTCTGCCACTGATATCTTGACATCGAGATGCTCGGCTTGAGTGGTGTAAGGACAGATCCAATTTGATGGATGGTGAATGGAATCGTGTTGTGTTCTCTGACGAATCCCGATTCGATCTTTGGGTCCACGATGGTCGAGAAGAGTAAGACGATTACGTGGAGAACACAAAATTTATAATTTGCTGACATACAGCCCTTACACGGGGGGTGATCGTATGGGGTGCGATAACAGGCTAGCAAGTCACCTCTACTTTTTATTGACAGTTATTTGAATGCAAATGATTACATACGAAACGTACTGCAGCCTGTTGCACTGCCATACCTACGAGGGTTAATTCAACCCATTTTCCAACAAGACAACGCACGCCCTCATACAGCAAGGGTTACTACAAGGTTCTTACAAAAAAATAACGTGATCCTGCTTCCATGGCCTTCTTGCTACCCAGTTTTGTCACCAAGCGAGCATGTGTGGGGTATGATTGGCAGTAGACTAGGTAATTTACCGCAACCACCAAATTACCTAGTTGACCTTCGAAACCGAATTCGAGAAGCTTGGGATGACATTCCTCAGGACCATAAAGCATTTAGTTTCAAGCATGCCTCGAAGAGTTATCGAATGCATAAGAAACCGCGACGAACCCACTCATTCTTAAATAAATTTGTGAGTTTCAAATATTTTAGTTTGAAATTTTAATCATTTTTTAAGTTTGATTAAACACACATTATGTATAAAGTTTATTAAAATTTAACTCTTGAAAGTCAGTATATATCTAAGTTAGTATAAGCGGGACTAGTTTTTAGCGAATTTTTCGTAAATTTATTAATATCAAGTCTTTATTGTAACGAATCTAAATATAAAATTATTATAGGATAAAACTTACAGAACATCTCTGATAAAAAAATAAAAATTTAAATTTAGTATCTGGGCCGAATATAATTGTTATTTTTACATAAACCAGCTATTTAACTATTGATATGATTACCTAAATATTCTTATGTGGTTTACTACGTCTCAGTTTATATTTGAATGCTTTAATTTTGGATCGTGTACGCACGTGTTTAGCGAGTGGTAGTTCCGCAACTTAAGTTTATTGGCACGCATTGTAAGTTGGAAACTAAGTTTTCCAACAGGTGGCAGGTGTAGACTATATTAATCAAAGCCCACGGACGTCATTGTAGTGTTATTTAACTCAAGTTTGAGGTTTTACAAACGAAAATATAGTTCAGTAAAAATTAATGACCTTACAAAATATTTTTGAGTTGTGCGCTATAACATGATGTTGCAAATTTTTCCAATGAATCTCTGGAATTTATTTAGGCCGCGGACTTTGTAATGCCAAAATTGTAACTATAAGCAATATGCCAGTCAGTATACGAGGTTTGTCCCAAAAACACGTATAAAATTGCTATAAAAATTGTATTATACCATCACCAGATAACTGGATATTTTCCTCCTTAATTTCGGGTGAATGTGCAACACACCTGTTCGAAAGTCGTTTCAGAACTTCAAACGTAAAAACTCCTCTTAGAAGTTTAGCCAGGAGGGGGCGAATTCATGGTGGACAACCTCTCGAGGATAAAAACAAAGTCTGGGCCATTGGCGCCGGCAGGATTACTTTCAGGGAGGCGTATCAGCATCTGCACATTACACTATTAACTAGTAAGATATAATGTATAACAGTGCATCCTTATAATCATAGATATATAAAATTCGGCGTCTCTGGAACTCATCTTTACTGGGTATCTCGCGTGCCACGCGGTGGGGGGTGGAGAGGGGACACCCGCCCGCAATTGCGCCAGCTCACTTGAACCCGTGGGCAACCAATTACAAGTAAATATGAATATGAAGGTAATACAAGATCACATCAATAAATTAACGAACGTGGTTCAATCTCACCGTAATAATGCCACGGTGGAGTTCGTGGTCATTTTCGAGTAAGCCCGGAACATTTCCGAAGAACTGGATGTGGAATTGAAAAGTCCTCGACTGGTGGCAAGGCAGACTTACAGATCAAATCAACCATCTGAAAATGCAGAACAATTCTTCAGAATATCTATCTTCATCCCATATTTAGACTCAATTATCATTTAACGTTCATTTAGTTCGTTACGCGGGAGACGCGAGGTTAAACGGCCTGTGCATGCTCAGAGTTCATAAAAACATGGCAGAGGAGGACACTGGATTAATTGACTGGGTTGAACAAATTTGGACAACAACCTAGACGATTTAAGTTTTTATGCAAACAGTGGTTTTAATAATGAAAATTTTATTTCTTAATCTTTTTCTGTGGTAGGGGCAGACGTAGTTATCTAGTTACAAATTTGTTTTGATTGTATGATTTGTTGTCCATAATAACCATCATTTGTTTCAGAATCTTTGTTTAAGAATCACTTTGACGTTTGAAATTGCCACTTTGACGTTTTTAGAATAAAAAACCATACAGTTTCCAAGTATTTGTTTGGTACTTCTGACCTTCGCACACCAGAAATTTTAATCTTCGTCTTTAATATGTTATAGAATTGTTAATTACATACATTTTGGTCTTGTGTCCTTTTTTGGCCCCTAGGCGATCTTTTTTTTTTAATGCCTATAACTTTCTTTTAACATATAGATTTGACATTTGGCATACCATACGTTATATAGGAGTAACTTGCGTACCGAGTTTGACTACAATAGCTTTGTTATTTCCGAAAATACAAAAATGTTCCGAAAGAAAATCCAAAAGTTTCCCAGAAAACCTGTTCAGATTTTTCTGGCTAACGAACTTACCAGCCTTTTACTAAATAATATGCCTGCTAAGTTTCATAAAAATGAGTTCATTATTTTTTGAATTGACATTGTATGTGTGTGTGTGTTTATATATATATATATATATATATATATATATATATATATATATATATATATATATATATATATATATATATATATATATATATATATATATATATATATAGAAGCAGTTGCTTCTAAACCAGTTTACTTTCACTTTTATTGTGGATAATCATATAGTTAATACACATGTACACATACTTGGAGAACCCAAATCACCACAAGCCACCTTTTTAAAGACCTGACGATCGTTTCAGTAACAAAGTTATCGTCATCAGACTTTGTTAGTGAAACTATCGTCAGGTCAGGTCAGGTCAGGCCTTAAAAAGATGTGTTGTGGTGATTTGAGTTCTCCCAGTGTATCTATATGTGTATATAAAATATTTTTCATCCTTTCATGGCGCTAACTTTGTTAGTAAGACGATCGTCAGGTCTTTAAAAAGATGTTGTGGTGATTTGGGTTCTCCAACTATCCGTGCTTATCACAGGTTCCAATCATTCCCTTAGAGAGTTGATACACATTTTCTGTTATTAATTGCCCAGATAGTTGTTAGAATTTCACCTCGCATGTGCTTTATAAAAAGATAACTTTTGTAATATTTTGTGGGTTAATTTTGTTGGCTGGCTAACACTTAGTAAAAATAAAAATAAAACAGGTGGCAAATACAGATGAACGATGTATGCGTCACTGAAACGATATTGATTAAAGCCCAGAAACCAAATTGTAGTGTATATTCCGACAGCCTTGATATTTTTTGGCGGTTTTTAATGGCACTCGGAATAAAATACCTGGATTATATTAAAGACAATAATAATAATATATTATAGAAAAAGTCGGGTATCAAAAAAGTGTAATATAACAAGCAAAAAGCAGTAAGCTCAATTGTGAATTCTTATCAAATAAACTATACCATACCATACTTATCAAATACATATAATAAATCAAATACACAGGCTGGTCCAAAAGTAATAGCACACAGAGCAGCAGTAGATTTTTGGCATCGAAATGTTACGAGTTAGCCAAACTTATCACAGTCCAAAAGTCAAAATTAAAATAGATATATGCCCAGTTTCACAAAGCTCGATTAAATATTTAACGGCCGGTTAGTTAATCAGAGCTTCAGACGACCAATCACAGCTTCAAAATATTTGGTTGTCATGGCAACAACCCGAATTCTAGTCTGTGATTGGTCGTCTAAATCCTTGATTAACTAATCGGCCGTTAAATATTTAATCAAGCTTTGTGAAACTGGACAAAAGGGTGTTAAAGTGGGAAATTGAATATCGTTTTTTGCTGTGGTATCTAGAAAAGTATTTGATGTACTGTCCTGAATATTGGTACAGATGAGCTTTCTATAGTAATAAAAAGTAATGAATTTACAATTTGGCTCTAGCGGATAGAGGGCGCTGCTGGCGGTACCCTTCGAGTTTCCAACTTATAGGAGCAAAATTTTTATTTCAGCGTTAATGTGATATATGAATCTGCTTTGAGCATTTAGATTTGTGGTTTGCCTACCTTTAATTGCTAAAAATGATGTCATTTCATTCTTATCCGACAAATAATATATATATATAAGGGTCAGGGAGGGATCATGTGGATCCTCATATTTACTTTATATTGTAACCCTAGGTGGTAATTTTATAGTGATTATCCAAGCATGATCTGTTTTATAATTTCTTTAAAATAACATTCATACCACTTAATCTACAACTTGTTTATTAAATACGTGTCTTCTTTTCAGTCTCACGATGGCGGAGGAGGAGTGAGCCAGTCGGGGGGCGGTGGAGGCGGAGGCGGCGGTCACATTAGCAGAGCAGCACGTCACCGTTCACCAGCCACCGTGTCTTCATCGCACAATAGATCGGCAGACTTGGTGATGATGGACGATTCTTCCCACTCATATGAAGACACAGGTGCTCCAGGTGGTATAGAAGCTGCCGAAGCCGACCAGTTTTACACCAGCTACATGTCCAATGGCAGCTACGACCAAGGCAAACCGGACGACGAGGTCGACTGCGTTAATCCAAAGACAGGAGCCGTTCTAGAACATCTCTCCAGTAAGATCGTCAGGGTCAGGGATCTGATCAGGACAGAACAGAAGCTGAGAGATGGTGAGTAGTTCCAGGCATTATTGTTATTTGTGACATTGGTTATAGTTTATATGGGTTTGGTTTAAAAATAAGGAGAAGAGAAAATAGGGATAAAAGATGATGAGGTAACAATACAGAAAGTTTAGACAGCAATCTAAGAAAGAAACAAAATGGTAAGGCATGCGGACCTGTTGGTATCTTCATAGAACAAACAGAAAACTTAAAAATGGCAAGGATCTTCTACCCCCTTCAGATTATGTTTTTAATTGAAGTTATTATTTAAGAGGGGTAACATAAAAAATTGTTCGAACATCATGAACATAACTGTAACGAACTCCATAGTAACAATGTTTGTGAGAATTAAAAAAAAAAGAAACCAGAGCGATGATGGGGCGGTTGAGGAACAAAACGGCTTTAGAGCTCTAAGGTCGTGTATACATCCAGGAATGCTGAGCAGTGTTGTAAAATAGATTTACTATGACTATCAAAGAACTGAAAAGAAAATACACTTTATTTGACGCCTACAAGAAGTTGATAAAGCAAACTGCTGAATCCAGAAAAATAGGCCATACGGATGAGTTGTACAAGAGTAATTGATAGGTTCAACTTTTTTTCTACCGCAACCTTCCGCATGAACTATTAGGACGCTCCGGTATAAAACTCTAGAGCACTTTTTCAACCTTATTTTCTTTGTCAAGTCAGGTCAGTCTTGGGTACTTGATTAGGGGTTATTTGTACCAGCCTTAGTTTTTTCTCCCAAGTAACTGGTACCTCAACTTCGTTAGGCTTTCGCATTGGAGTGAGAGTTCGTCTTCTTCTTGCAGAATCTGCAGAGTATTTTTCGCCTGTCAGACTCATTTGGCTCATGTGCTATTGAGTTGGCAGTGTTCTGTCAATAGACTGACTATTCTTCGGGGGACATTTCTGATTGTTCCTAGTGGGTATTTTGTTTAGGCGAATATTCTTTTATAAACTCTTTGGCCTTCTTCGGATCTCCTTATATTTGACTTGGCTAGACCCAAAAAGGTTCGGGATCTATGAGTAGTATAGACACGCTTTCTGTGACCAGTTCGTCTGCCTTATTGTTCCCTTTATGGCCCTCATGTGCCCAAACCCATGCTAGTGTCCACTGCGTTTTTACTTTCCAGCTCTTTAAGTGTTGTCAAGACATCTCCATACTATATTTGAATTGATCTTCATGGAACCCGCCTTAAGCAATGCTTGGCTATCTGAGTGTGTATTGACTGTTGTGTTGTTCCTTGCTCGATACCACAACGTTGTATTGAGGCCATCTTTGCCTGGAATATTATTTTGTGGCTTCCTAGGCGCACTGTAATTGTGGCTATTGGTCGTATTCTGTAAATCCAACACCTGAATTAGTCTTGGATCCATTGCTGCACCAATCTATTAATACTGTCACCGGAGGGCCATTCACCCATCTTTCCATATGGTATTTCGATATTGAAAATTTTCGCGAAGCTGTAATTAGAGATCATGCAATTCAATGGACATATACAGGATTACTTCTGCCTTCAATTTCTTGTACAGCTTCTGATACTCTGCTTCATGCTGCTGACTAATCGGTATTTGATTTTGCATCAGTCTATTTCCCAGTGAGCGTGCTTCTCTTTGTATGAATATCTGCAAAGGAGGTAGATACAAATGGACTTCCCATGCTGCCGTCAGGATGGCTTCGACAAGGAAGGGTTCGTCGATCCCCCAGTTCTTACGATACATTCGTCTACACCTTCCAAGTGCAAATATGCCTTCTGTGAGACCTTTGAATATAGGCATTCCATGTGAGTTTTTGGTCAAAGATGACTCCTAGATATTTTCCACTTCCCACCAATTGAATTTCTGTCTCATTTAAGGCATAAGTATTAAAATTATTTTACAAAATTAGAGTTTTTGTCAGTTAAATTTTATAAATCAAACTTAAAAAAGAACTTTCGATAATCCAGTTAATCGTTTACGTGTTAAAATAAGTTTATTGCTAAAAATGTTTTCATTATTTCTAAGACTTCAAAAAAGTTAATGTTTCTCATTACAAAATAGTGTGGGTATTAACAACACGTCTTATCCTGTTTTGGATTAAGATTGGATATATTCCATTCTTCCCAATAGATTTGAATGAACTGAACTTGTTTATTGCATATCTGACTTTTGGCCCTTACTACATTCTTAGCCCGCCTCCAATCTACTATGTTATGGCGTAAATTCCCTTTGCTCAGGGCTTTAGTCTTCTAATGTCAGTTATCCCAGAAATTGTGTATTCAGTCATTGTATGCTTTCCGTTATTGATTCTTTTTTTTTTTTTAATGAATCTCACCTCATTTGCAGTACACCTATATTTGGTCTGGTTCGGTCAGATATCTATGGATTCCGGGTCTTCATTGAACATGTAATTGAAAAAATCGAATTTAAACACTCTGTGGATATAGTTATGAATTCCCATACCTTATTTATCACCACCCCCAAATTAAATATTATTTTAAGCCAATGAGAGTTAAACTTTCATTGCTGTATGAATGAAATGATTGGTAAAGTTAGTTGAATGGTGTTGTGTATTTGGTTTTAGTCAAATTGTTATTAGCTGTTTTTAACTGAAATCGGATCTTTTTATTTTCCGAAAATACATATTGAATATTGCCTATTTTATTAGAAACATTTTGGTTTTCTGTATTAACTTGAACTAGATGATCTATTATTACTGTATGTACTTGTTTTATTTTCCAACAGATAACGTAAATGAGTACCTCAAGTTGGCAGCTAATGCTGACAAACAACAGGTTCAAAGGATTAAGGCTGTTTTTGAAAAGAAAAATCAAAAGAGTGCTCAGATAATCGCACAGCTGCAGAAGAAACTGGATAACTATCAAAAACGGGTCCATGAATTAGAAACGTACGGTGTCAGTCAAGGCCATAGACCACCCAGAGAGGTTCTCAGGGATATGGGGCAGGGACTTAAGTAAGTTTGCAGTTACTACTTGTAATAAACATAATAGTGCATAAGCGCTGTAAAATTGTACCTTCTGAAAGCAAACAGTTTGAACGATATGACGTCATTTATCCATATAAATATTTAATTTCGGCGGGTTGCTGCTCTGAACCTTCAAATATTTATGTTTTTATTTTTTAATGTACTTATATGTTTCAAGCAAAGTTTGAAAAATACAAGTGAAAATATGCTTACAAATCAGGTTAAATCTATCCCACTCTGCATTCTTAAGAATGTTTCATCCATTTCACATACTTCGTGTAGACGTTGAGTTATTATCAAGAAATAAAGTGATAAATAATGAAGTCAATTTTTAGAAAACCATAGGTAAGAAGTGATGGTATTTATAATGTTAGAATTGTGAATACTCTGTTCAGGACTCATCTTCTGTAGGTTATATTTTGGCTGTACATTAGTAGATCTAAATAGATTACTTTTTTAGTTATTTGGTACTTAACTTAATTTGCCTGCATTGTTTATGCTATTTTTCTCAGTAAATTCATTCGCCGCCTGTGATATTAGCACTTGTCTTGTTTTAGTAGTACAGAATACATAACGAAACCTAAAAACGTATTTAACCGGTGAGTTACATATGAGATAATGTGTGGTAGTAATTTGTACTTTTTAGTGAATTTTCGTAGAAAAAATTCACTAATGGGGAGATCCCGACTTTTGAATTTTGAAAAATTTTTTGCAAATGAGCGCGAACTAGGACACACTAGAACACAAATGGGGAAACAGTAGATCGGCTCAAATTAATGTGCTTTAGATACCTAAAATGCAAGCTTTTTATACTTCAATTTAGATATGACCATGAATCTGAATACATGGATATTAATGTTTTTATGGTAAAAGCCGGCCTGCAAATTTAAAAGAAATTGAAATTTCAAAAGCATACAAAAAACTAAGACTAATTTCTTTCAAGAAAAAACAGGATTTGCTGTAGCTTTGCGAAAATGACGTTATTCCTGAAGAATATCATTATTATTACAAGTATCTCAAAAGTACAAAAATGTAGGTTATCTGCTTTTGGCAGTAACCCGACGATATATATATATATATATATATATATATATATATATATATATATATATATATATATATATATATATATATATATATATATATATATATATATATATACGATTTCATGGTTTAAACTTGTCTTTTGCGTTTCAGTGACATGCTGTATGTATACCGAATTTAAAGGAAAATAGACCGTGAACACACAAACTCGCTCGAAAATCAACTGATAACCTAAGTAATTTCGGTGGCTTTCATAAATTAAAAAGAAAGTGCATACATAATGTTTAACAGCTTCGTCTTTCTCAACAAAAGTCTGTTTTGTTCCTTTTTGCCCTGCCGCCCATGCAATCATGAATAAGATCAAGTGTAAATTTGTTTTTCTCTTAGGGCTCTTCCGCGTCTATGCCGCCCCGACAGCACCGCAGCCTTTGGCTTATTGTGCATGTCCTTTGTCTTTTCTACTTCACCCATTCCAAAATCACTGTGCTTGAACTAGTCTGCATAGCAATTGGTAGGGTGAAGTTTTATATTGCTATGTCTCCGGTCTAGGCTGTCCGTAGATCAGTTGTCTTTTGTGGTTCAGAGCTTTACACTCGCACAAGATGTGCTGGGCTGATTTCTCCTCATCGCTGCAGAGTCTGCATGCCAGGTCCCCCTCGAACTGCCCCATTTTATGCAGGTGTTTCTTAAAGGCCATGTGTCCCGGTGAGAGTCCTGTTATGTTCCTGAGCTGTCCACTGCTAAGATTTAGCAGCTCCACAGCTCTCTTTGAACTGGGTTCCTCAATTACTGACTTCCCATGTCTGAGCCCTGGACAGTTGCCCAGTACACCTTATGTTCGTTTCTGACCCAGGACTTAATAGATCCCCTGGCAGTGCAATGTCGTCCGCATAACCCTGTACCTCATACCCCCCTCCCGAGAGCCTTTCTAGCAGGCCGTCCACGACTAGGCACCAGAGAGAACGCTCCCCTGCGGACACCCCGCCGCGACCCCGCCAGCAGAGTCCCTCCCGCGAGTGAGGTGAATACCGCCCTGTCCCTGAGCATGGAACCGATCCACCAGCAGCAGGTCTCCTCTATTCCATACTCCCCGACAGAAGCCAGTACCGAACCGAATGAGGTGTTGCTGAAGGCTTCCCTCTATGTCTAGGAGATCCCCCAGCGCCACCCCCCTGTTGTCCAGCGTATTCTCCAGTTTCAGCACCAGTTGGTGCAGTGCTGTTTCTGTTGAGACTCCTGCTCTGTATGCATATTGTCCGCAGTGTAGGGGATATGCTTCCAGTACACCGCCCCTAATGTGCCAGTCGAGCAGTTTTTCCATTGTTTTTACCAGAAGGATATGAGACTTATTCGCCTCAGGGACGTTGCCTGGTCTGTTGGACACCCAGGTTTAGGAATGAATACAACCTTGGCCAGTCTCCATGCCCTCGGAATATACCCCAGAGCCAGGCTGGCCCTTATAATGAGGGTAAGCGCCAGCGCCAGTATGTCTATACCCTGTTGGAGCTTAATGGACATTATTCCATCGAATCCAGGGGATTTAAATGGCTTAAAGCTGTTAATGGCCCATCTAATTTTGCTCCAGGTAACCACCTCTTTAGCAACTGTCCAGTCTACTCCAGATGCCCGCCTGTATGGCGCCTCTATTTCTGAGTGTTCTCAGTCCGAGGTGATTGGTTTATTATGTTGCAGCCGGGAAAGTGCGTCCGTAGTAGGACTTCCATAGTTTCCTCCTCCAAGCTTGTAAAGCCTCCCGTCGATGTTTTAAGGATGCTTATGTTGGTCTGAGTGCCCTTGGACAGGATCTTGTGTAGTCGAGCATGTGCTCTCCACTTCCTCGCAGTGCCTCCTCCACGACTCCTTCCTAGCATCTCTCAGTCATTTGTTGTAGCTTGTTAACTGCCGACCTCCTCTCCTTTGTCACCGGTTCTTGAAACAAGTCTATGTAACTACACGGTGAATCCCAGATTGTCGCTCTAGACATATCCAAAGCATTTGACCAGTTCTGGCACGCAGCGCTGCTTAATAAACTTCCGGCCTATGGCCTACCAGCAAAACTCTGTACCTAGACAGCAAATTTCCTTTCCAACCCGAGCATTTCTGTTGTCGTCGATGGTCATTCCTCTTAACTGTATCCAATTAATGCAGGAGTTCCTCAAAGTTCAGCTTTAGCCCTTACTTTGTTTCTTCTCCACAACAATGACCTCCTCTCTAGGACACGTCTATATTAATCACATGCTTCCGACCTTTTGGCCGCGTTGGGCAGCTTACGAACCTGCGTCCTCCTTTGCCTGAGATCCTTGTTCCACCACGGGACGTTCCTCGTGGACGCCCTCATTTTCAAGGAGCAGTTGGCGTTATAGCCCGAGGTGATTACTTCTCGCACTTGGGCTGCCGCAAACTCGAGGTCTATTGAATTGTCTATGGTACTCTTGACCCCCTGCAGTTCCACTGCTAGGCCTACCCTGTAGGCTTCCCAGTCCGCCTTGCGGGGGTCCCGGCACCATACCGTTTGTCTTTCGACTTTGGCGATTTCAAACCGGATGTATCTGTGGTCTGAGCTACTCACTTCCCCAGGCACAGCCCAGTTCTTAACAAAGTGACCCAGAAATGGATGGAAACTGTTAGATCTAAAATTTCCTCATGCCGTGTTGTGACGAAGGTCGGTTTATTACCTCTATTCAATATGTCTAAACTAAATTTCATAAAGAATTGTAAAAGTGACTCACCCCTAGAGTTTGTGTCCGTGTTCACATCCATGTTATGATGGTCTGCCATCCACCTGCTCTGCTACCCACCATCAGCTGCTCTAATGCCTTGGGTGGAGGAGAATCCGTGCTGTCCTCTGGCGGATAGACCGTTTTGACAGTAATGTTCATCTGCACATCCGCTCCTTCACATCGGATTTTAATCATTGCCAGGTCGTTGGAACAGAAATTTGTTAAAGGCAGAAACTCTATCTCTTCCCTGTCAAGAATGCAGGCCCTCGGGTTCTCGCTGGATCTGCCGTAAATGAGCTTTCCAGCAGCTCCGCCGAGTCCCTTGATCTCTCCTTTATAGGATTACGGTTCCTGTATAAGGGCCACATCCGTGTTCCTCAGAGCCATCAGTAGTACGGCAGTGGCTGCCCTACTGTGTTGGAGGTTGACATGAAGGAACCTAAGTCCCATCAACCAACGGTTGTTTTCCAGTGGACAGAAGCTAACCATTCCCAGGCCCCAGAATGCCTTGAAGGAGGTTCCTTCAAGGGTTCTGTAAGACGCCTAGTCGATTGAGAAGACGAGAGTCTGTCCTTTCTCCTCTGCCTTCCTACTGTGTCCCCAGTTCAGGGTTCTGGATCTTCAGTCTTCTGATCACCGTCTCTTGCGGGACAGTGTCAGCGATCCGTACAAGGATCTTGCGTCTCTTTGGAAGTTTCTTGGGTTCGATGGCTGTCAAGTCCGCCCCCTCCCAAATTTGACCGAGGCCCCCGATCGTTTTCCGCAGCCAGTCTTGCGACTGCGGGCCGGCACAGGTTATCCAGAGGATGCCTCCCTCCAGGCGCGGCCGGTGGAACTGAGGCGGGCTCTCCCCTCCCTAAAGAGAGTCCACCACAGCGTGGATCAGGTCCGCCTTATCCTGGTCTAGCGTGACCTCAGGATGGCCCGAGGCCCTCCGCAGCTATACGAGCCAGTCTGCGCCGGTGTTCCGGCCCTGGACCTTTTGGACGTCTGTCTGTAGTAGGCGTGCTAGAGCCCGAGCGCGGCCTCATCTGACTCGCACTCCCCTCTTGTGCCTTTACAGGTGCCCTGGCCCTTTTGGGTCGTCTGTCTGTAGTAGGCGTGCTAGAGCCCGATCGCGGCCTCTTCTGACTCGCACTCCCCTCTTGCGCCTTTACAGGTTTCTCGACCGTCCACGCCCCGGTCGCCATTTTCGGCGCCCTCCGGAACATCTTTCTTTGCACCCCGGAAAGACGCTTGGACCGCAGGGACAGTCCCTCTACCCCTGCAATAAGGTCCTCACTGGTGGAGGGCCCCCCAGAGTCCGCGGACCTCGCTGCCCCCCGGTGGGACCCAGCTTCCAGCTTGGGTATCGGGGACAGGTCTGTGACCTACCCCCTGACCCCCGTATCTACGTCGGTCGTGAGACCTCCAGAGTCCGCGGACGCTGCCGCCCCCTGGCTCGTCCACGTTTCCGGAATAGAGTCAAGGCACGAGTCTGTCGCCGGAGCCACTCCACGAGCCTCATTGGTTTGGGTTTTATTTAATATTTCTCTCCTTCGTTGTTTCAGCTTTTCTCTGTTTTTGTTTGACTGCAACCCTTCCTCCTCCTCCTGTAGTTCCTGGATGTCCTTCATTAATTGGTTTGTCTCTGCCTCCAATATTGCTGCACTCACTTGCGGAGCAGTAAACCCAGCAGCCAATCCATTGTTTGAATAGTGTGGGAGAGGACTAGATCTCGTATTTTTCACTGACGGTTCGAGATGCCCCACAATACACGGCTTTAATGACGCCATTTTTGCAGATGGATAATGAAGATTAAGACGAGGTTGACGAGTATGCCGTCGCTGATGAGTTTGATGACAAAATACTTTCGAGTCAAGATTGGTTGTTTCCGTTGGCCCGGTTTGCCGATTTCATCTTCTCTTGAACCTGTTAAATGGCAGAATAGAGCTCTTTATGTGTCACTTTATTATTATCTACTTGAGATAACTGATCACTCAGCTGTTTTCTATTTACATAATTATCTTTCGGAAATTTAAGACTGGAATTATCGACGAATTTCTTCTTATGTTCAACCAGTGGTGTGTTATCTTTCGTCTGAACTTTATCAAGTGCTTTTTTCCTGTCATGTTCTTGAAAATTCACATATTTTAACGCATTAATTTCTTGCAACATTACGACTTTTTCAGTTAAAAAATCAATTTTATCATGTAACTGCTTAATAATGACATCCTTGTGTTCTACAATAACCTGTCTCAGTTTCTCAATTTTATGGATATTTCCACCTTCATTTTCACCCATATCAGTGTCACTGCACTCTGCAACCGCACCAGTCTTATCTGATTCTCGAGAGTTCAGCGACTGTTGGCTACAACAAACACCTCTGCTTGGATGGGAACAACTTTTATGAAACACAGCTCCACAGTTTTCACAATGAATTTTACTTTTAGCTACGTTTTTACTTCAATATTTGCAGACTGCTTTCAAAATACCTTTAACGTCGGTCATCTTGGTCGACCATACTGTTGGTTAATTTTAAATATCAGTCTTATATTATTTAAAATTAACCAATAGGAATTAGTTTCGAAATTCGCGAGTCTATGAACCCAACTTACAAAAATTATAGCCGTGTGGTTTAGTGGATTAATACATGGTAGAAGAAAAATTAGTTTGACTCATCGTAGTTTTATATGTATCTTTGTTGTATTTTTGTTGTAGTCATTGTTATAATTATTTAATTTTTATTTTATTTTCAGGAATGTTGGAGGAAATATTCGAGATGGTATTACAGGCTTCAGTGGTTCAGTAATGTCAAAACCAAGAGAATTTGCTCATTTAATCAAAAACAAGTTCGGGTCTGCTGATAACATTAGCCAGTTGTCGTCGAGTAAGTATTTTACATACATCAAAGTTCGTTACTATTATTTACCATTGTTAGTCTATAATGAACTGGCTTAATTTGCTAGTCATTTATTTTAATGATGTGATGATGCATATTGAAATGTTTTTTCTTTAATGCCACAAATAAATGGATTAAAATGTTGATATACGAAACTATTAGTTGAAGGTAACAATCTCTAGATGTGTCTTGTTTCAACCACCCAAAAAAAAATACTCATAAAAACCAGTCCCATAATGAAATTGAATAATGTCCACAATGTATTTTTTTTTTCTATGTTTTGAGTAAAAAAACAAATTCATTTGATACGATTTTTTTAAATGTTTTATTTAACTAATATGTTAATGACTCTAGCGATTTCCATATAGTTTCTGTTGATAGGCACTGACCGTAAACAGTGTGCCGCATTTTCCTTTTCAGGGTCATATGCCAATTAGTGACTGACATCTATGAAAGAATGAAGGAGATCAAGGGAAAGACTTTTAGAAAATCTGGCTCGGTTGAAGTGCCGGAAGCATAGTCATTTTGTGATAACAAGGTGACATCGTTTTTAGGCTGTGTTGATGTTAAGATTTAGCACCAATGAAAAAGGAGAAAACTAAGGTGAAATCAACTTTTGTCAATAATGCTCGTACTTTCTCAACAATCAAAAAGTCTTTAAGACTATCCTGGAAGACCAATATCGTCCAAAGGACCACAGATAATATCGTTGGAAGTTCACAGTGCAATGCTGAATAATCCTGTTAAGATGCTGGATTAGTAATTATATCAGGTGAAGGAGTGAAACATTTTACATGAGAAAAAAGCTCTCGTCAGATGGGTTCTGCAATTATTGCAATTGGGCAAAAAGTTGAATCAAACAAACATTTCAAACCAGTGATCAGAGCTTTTGCAATGTAATCCCTTTGGAAGAGTTTTGTGCCAATTCATAATATAGGATAGATTTAGGGAGCTGAGACAAAAACTCAAGAGAGACATTTATCTTTCTCGAGTTAACTACTTTCAGAGGGTTGAAAGAGAGATTAGGTCTAATCCTAAAAAATTCTGGAACTGCTCTTCTCGACGCCGTCAAACCTTTTCTATTGGGACCTGATCTGGTTCCTGGTTTCTTGGTGCGCGACTGCTTATATGCTCTCCTGACCACTTAAGAAAATTTTTAAACTGATTCTGAGATCTGGAACATTCCCCGCGATTTGGAAGCTGTCACAGGTTTTCCCTGTCTTCAAGGCGGGGGATAGTGGTGATCCATCAAACTATCGACCAATAGCCATACTATGTGTCTTCTGTAAGATTTTCGAGGCCTGCCTTTTTCAGCGAATACTGTTTCACATCAAAAACAGACTCTCTAGTTCACAGCATGGTTTCATTCCAGGTAGATTGACTGTAACGAATTTAGTTGACGTTACACAGTTCATTGCGTCCGCTCTTGACCGCTCTTCACAGGTTGATGCTGTGTATACTGATTTATCTAAGGCCTTCGATTGTCTAAATCACTCTGTTCTGATTGACAGGATGAGGGCTATCGGATTTTCCGAGAGCTTGCTTGGCTTGTTCAGATCTTACCTGGATGGAAGGAGGCAATTTGTTGAGGTTGGGGGCTTCAAATCTAACACCTATCACGTAACTTCGGGAGTGCCGCAGGGCTCCATACTCGGTCCATTACTGTTTAATATATTTATCGACCCAGTTAAACATGTTTAACATGTTCCTTTTTTAATGTATGCAGACGATATAAAGATTTTTGCAAATATTTCGTGTGTTGATGACTGTTTGCGGCTCCAGAACTGTCTTCAGATCCTTGATGAATGGTGCTGTTGGAGTGGTCTTTCTATGAATGTTTCCAAGTGTTGTGTGATGTCCTTTACTCGAAACAAGCACACAATCACCTTCGGGGACAATATAAGAGGGCTTCCACTTGACCGCCCCGGGACAGTTAAGGACCTTGGAATTGTTTTTGATGGTACTCTATCTTTTAAACCACACTATGAGGAGACTGTCAGTTCTGCTTACAAAACTCTAGGGTTTCTGATAAGGAGCAGCAAAAATTTCTCCCAGACTGACACCCTCCTCCTGCTCTTTGGCTGTTTGGTTAGGTCCCGGCTTGAATATGGCTCAGTTGTGTGGGCTCCTACTTATGAGATACATGTGGCAAGCCTGGAATCAGTGCAAAGGAAATTTCTAAAATTTCTTAGCTTTCGTGAGCATGGTCGATATCCGTCTATTGGTTTTCCTCAGGAAAGTTTACTTCTTCGCTTTAGTCTGCAGAGTCTGTCGATGCGCAGGCAGTGCAGTTTCATTATATTTTTATATAAACTGGTTAATTCTGTATTCGACTGCCTTAGTCTGCTTCAGCAACTTAATTTCAATGTGCGTCGTATTGCAGCACGTTTTCCAGGCACATTTTATCTCCCGACTGCTCGTACACAATTGCTGTGATCGTCTCCAATTTACCAGATGTGCAATGATTACTCTGTACTGCAAGACCGCCTAGATATCTTCTCATGTAACATATCAGAGAAAAAAATGTTTTTCAAAGCGATCTAATTTGTGACTCTTTTTTTTTTGTATTGTTAGCTTAATTATTGTTAGTTATTATGTTTTGTGTATTGGCCCATCCTTAATTTGGCTTTTAAGCTGTTGGATGGTGTATGAATAAATAAAATAAATAAACAAATAAAATAATTGTTTACGAGGTCTGTATTCGTCACTACATACTCGAAACAAAACAACAGCTTAGACAATGAGAGAAAGCTGTTCCGAGTGATCTGAAGGAAGCAAAAACACTTCTATTGGCTGGATAAATAATGGATACCGGTTCCTAGGATGCAAATGGAGGCACAGTATTAACAGATTTTCCTGAGAAAGGAAGAATCCTCACAGAAAATGATTATACAGTATTACTGGACAAATTTGACACTAAAATCAAAAGAAAATAATTACATTTAGCAAAGAAAACATACTTTTTCATCATGATGATGCATTACCTAATTCTTCATCAGTTACATTACTTATGTAACTTATAAACTGTGAACTATGTCACAAATTGCTCTCCCATGCATTTTACTCCCGGTACCTAGTCCCTAGTACCTTTTTTTAAACTTTAACGTCGTTCTATTTCCGCGACTATGGTCAATCACCGACGCCAGGGAGCAGTTTCACCTCACTATCCTGGCAATTTTGCTGAACCCCTGCATTTCTCTAAGGAGTGTAAGGATCTTTTAACGTGCACATGGACCTGGGACCAACGGCTTTATCCCCCCCCCCCCCCCCCAAGGGCGAAACGTACACATATTCAACTTGCTCACATACAATGCCACAACCTGAGTTAATGTTACAGGGTACCCAGCGACCGAGAAAACCTGGAAAAATCAGGGAATGTGACATACCCCCTAAAATCTCAGGGAAATGTCATGGAAATTTGTGATTTAACTCAAATGTCATGGAAATTTGTGATTTAACTCAAATGTCATGGAAATCATTTAGTAGACCTGGAAATTATATATTTGTAAAATTTCGTCACTAGCAGATGCATTTTTATTTTGATTTCCTATATATTATATGAATTTTCTTACGTAAATAGTTTTCTCATACCTAGGAAAATATATCTGATAACAATGCGGCTTACCTTTGGTACAAATATCAATTAAATCCGCCAATGAAGACAGCGTATGCCACATCATGCACCGATATAAATAACCCCTTCTTCATCTCTCTCAAACATGTCTTATATGTACATCCCACTTGGAACGTGTTTTAGGTATTGGCCGGTAGAGCTGTGCTGTGAATTAAATACATTCTTTTTTAATCTTTATGATCATGTTGAAAGTTCTACGCCACCTAGGAAATTCTGGTTTGTTCCATCACACTGGAAAAATCTTTCCGGGGGCTAAGTTCGTCGGCCAGTTATGAAAGTCTGGTTTTTTCATGAAAAATTTGCAAATTTTCTTCTCGAAAATGCTATATATTATAAACGTTACAGAGTTAAGCTTACATGTGTTTTTGATTATGTAAGTTTTTGTTTGTAATTTTTATTTATTTTTTTCATAAAAAAAAGTTCTCTACTGGCCTGGAAATGTCAGGGAATTAGTTTTTTGTTTTCTGCTGGGTACCCTGTGTTAAGTCTACAGCATGTACTGAAAAAGTGAAAGGGGGGCCCTGGGAATCGAACCCTAGTAACTTCTTGTTCTCGAATTTGAGCCAATGGCAGGTTAGATAGGAGTTTGCCTCGAACAGGAAGGTTTCTCAGCTTTATGTTGAGTGAGGTTGGAGTAAACTATAGTCTGGTGAACGTTTCCTTCGTGTTATTAAAAGATTTTTAAAAATGTCTCTTTGACCCAAATTATTAGAAAATTCTTTATTCTGTCATGTCAGTGTTGGAATTTTTTAAATTTTTTATTTTTTATTCTCTTTCTATTTTATTTTATAGCTGACAGTAAATATGAGACAGGTATTTTACATTATTCAATTTCGTGTACAAAAAAATTAACTTGCATGATAGATACCATATATCATTTAGCCCTTAAACAAATGTACATAATGAGTGAGCTTAAAAAATTCATCATTTTGTAAATATAAGGACGAACCTAATTTGATTACATGTTTATTGTTTTGTACTGTTTTACATATTTTTTGTTAGTTGTGACAGTGCCATCTATACAGAGGCACTAGTGACTGCCATAACTTATTTCAGGCTCATGTCTCAAAAGAAGTTTTTATTAGCAATTTATTTATTTATTAAAAAGTTTATTAAAATGTATGTAGACCATTTAGTACATTGATTGTTTACTATATACACTGTAATCCACTTTTAAAGAACCTGGGATATAATGTACTTTCCTAAATTATTAAATGGATTGTCCCTACCCTATTATCATTATTTCATTTATACAGGCTGTCCGGAAATTATGCGTCAAGACTTCGGGAGGTGATTCCTCACAAGAAATTAGGGCCTCACAGTCCTATAAAAATTTTTCTAAGACTCAATATTAACAGAGATACAGGTGTTACAAAAAAATTAAGTTTTTTATTAGTGATTTTATTTTTTTCCACATGTATTTTTATTACTAGTGCCCTTGTAGATTTATGTTCCAAATACAGGGATTTCATTAACTCCCGAACCCCACGTGACCAGATTCTGTCTCTCTCTTAGTGGAATATAATTTTATGAGTTGGCAGTCCAAAAAGTAACCAAAAAAACCACTAGACTAGAGACCCTAAAGTTACTAAATCAATTGACAATCGACAGTTCAGTCCGTTGGCGCTCATTTCCATTTTGACGGTTATTTTGTATGTATAGTGTGCATTTTCCAAGTTCGACCAATGTTTACCTTCTTCAAATAATTTTATATCTGTTTGACAATAAAAGTAAACAGTTTTTATCAAAACTTAGCATTTTTATTCCGTTTTTACGTAAGTTGAAAGTGTAGGTATGTTAAGGTTATGTTGTTGACGATATTCAACATTGCATGGAACGAAGCCCTACCAAATATGTTCGTCGGTAATCTGCCCAAACAGGTACATATTTGTTCAATGTTACACAATACAAATTCCTAAAACCGTAAATTAGAAGTTTAAAGAATCGGACCTCAATTTGTTTACGTACATTACAAAATTTTGATATCTATACAAAATAAAAGTAATATTGCATCACCAGCGCTGATTACTCCAGCTCTGCAGTACCTAAGTCTGTCAATCGTTCCCAGGATGCTGGTGTTCGCAGTGTTCCAACGTTTGCACAGTCTGTTGCAAGAGGAGCTTCTGTGCTTATAAGACCAAAGAATGACACTCAATCTGCTGCTGTTACAAAGGCTGATCTGTATCGAAATGTCAATCCCGCTGCATCTGACATCTGTGTTTCCAAAGTCAAAAACATTGCTAAAGGTGGCTTGATAGTTAGCTGTTCATCCCGGAAAGATGGGGAAAAATTCAGGTCTTTAGCTGAGAGCAGTCTTTCAGCTGAATATAGTGTTAAAGAAGTTACACATCAACACCCGCGAATTCGTATCGTTGGCCTCTCTGAGAAGATCGAGGGGGATGAATTAGTAAGACTAATTAAGTTGCAGAATGGTGACATCTTTGGTGACTCTAATTTTAAGTTTATCTCTACTGATCATCTAAAAAATAATAGTAGAATTTATCAGGCGGCCCTGCAGGTTGATCGTGTTTCTTATAAGTCGGCTTTAGATATTGGTCAGATTTTTATCGGGTATGATCGCTGCTCTGTTTACGATGGTATCGATATCATGCGATGTTTCAACTGTTCTGGCTTCCACCATACTTCTAAATTTTGTAAGGGCAAAACCACATGCCCTAAATGTTCTGGTGACCATCCTGTGAAAAACTGTGTGGCTACTACTCTTTGTTGTGTGAACTGTTTCAATGCGGCTAAGGTAAAGGCAGGAGTTGCCTATGATCATGCAGCCTGGGACCATAACTGTGCGGTTTACAGGCAAAAGCTGCAGTCGATGAGAGCAGAGATTCTGCAGATCAAATAGCAATTACCACAATGCCATGTCGGGGTGGAAACCCAGTCTCCAAACAAACCTGTTGGATCTTTCGTTAACTTTGGACACAATCATCATTCGTCTTTTGCCTGTTCTATGGAGAGGCAATTTAACATATTTTATCAAAACGTCAGGGGCCTCCGGACACGAACCAATGATGTTTACTCTTTTGTTTGCTCGCAGGCATATCCTCTTAACTGTTTTGCTTTCACTGAGACTTGGCTGGATAGTGACATCTATAGTAGCGAACTGTTTGATGATCAATATATTGTCTACAGATCAGATAGGGATTTTTCTTTCTCTTGTAAGACTAGGGGAGGTGGTGTTCTGCTTGCTGTGCACGCTCGCTTTGCAACTCGTCGCCTTGATATTCGGAGGGACTGTGGAGGCCTTGATGCTCTTTCTAATATTGACATTGTGGGGGTTAGAGTCTCGGATCATCGGTCCTCGCTTAATGTTTTTGTTGTTTATATACCTCCCAATACTCCAACTAATGACTACTACCTCTTGTTTGAAGCTCTCGAGTCCCTGTGCATAAAATATGGTTCCGAGACATTTTTAGTTGGTGACTTTAACATGCCTGAATATGCCTCTTGTTGTCAGAACGACCCCTCCGCTCGTGTGTCTGCTTTTCAAAATTTCTGTAATCTACTACTCCTTGGACAGTTTAATCATGTTGAGAATATTAACAACAGAATTCTTGACGTGGTTTTGTTTACTGACACTTGCTTGGTGGGGGAGGCTCCTGATTCGCCCGTGATTCCTGATCGTCATCATCCCCCCTTAATCATAGAGTTTCCGCTCAGTGGTTCTGTGGTCTCTTCCCCTGCTGGTGACACTACTAGGCAAAGGTCATATAACTTTCGAAAATGTGATTTTGTCAGATTGTATGCGGAGCTCAGCGACTTGTGCTGGGATGGCATGGATGGGCTTCAGGATGTCGATTCTATGCTTGACTTTTTCTATTCCAGAATTGACGACTTGTTCGATATGTATGTTCCCATGACTGCTCCAAGAGCATGTAATAGATATCCCCCGTGGTTTTCTAAAGAAATTAAGGTTAGTATAAAATATAAATATTCATTATGGTGTAAGTTTAAGAAGTCTGGAAATGTGGAGTTTCTGGATAGATTTAGGGAGCTGAGACAAAAACTTAAGAGAGACATTTATCTTTCTCGAGTTAATTACTTTCAGAGGGTCGAAAGAGAGATTAGGTCTAATCCTAAAAAATTCTGGAACTGCTCTTCTCGACGCCATCAAAACTTTTCTATTGGGAATTTATCTAACCAGCAGCAGGCAGCTGACAGTTTTGCTTCTTATTTTGCGGGATGTTCTGGCTCCACCCCCACCTCATCGCCTACAGCCGCCAGTCTGGCTTCGGGTGACATCACAATGTTCTTTGTTGATGACTTTACAGATGACGAAATTATTACTGCCGCTAAGAGAATTAAGGCTAACATGTCCTGTGGACCTGATCTAGTTTCTGGTTTCTTGGTGCGCGACTGCTTATATGCTTTCCTGGCTCCACTTAAGAAAATTTTTAAACTGATTTTTAGATCTGGAACATTCCCCGCGATTTGGAAGCTGTCACGGGTTTTCCCTGTCTTCAAGGCGGGGGAAAGTGGTGATCCATCAAACTATCGACCAATAGCCATACTATGTGTCTTTTGTAAAATTTTCGAGGCCTGCCTTTTTCAGCGAATACTGTTTCACATCAAAAACAGACTCTCTATTTCTCAGCATGGTTTCATTCCAGGTAGATCGACTGTAACGAATTTGGTTGACATTACACAGTTCATTGCGTCCGCTCTTGACCGCTCTTCACAGGTTGATGTTGTGTATACTGATCTATCTAAGGCCTTCGATTGTCTAAATCATTCTGTTCTGATTGACAGGATGAGGGCTATCGGATTCTCCGAGGGCTTGCTTGGCTTGTTCAGATCTTACCTTGATGGAAGGAGGCAATTTGTTGAGGTTGGGGGCTTCAAATCTAACACCTATCACGTAACTTCGGGAGTGCCGCAGGGTTCCATACTCGGTCCATTACTGTTTAATATATTTATTGACCCAGTTAAACATGTTTTACATGTTCCTTTTTTAATGTATGCAGACGATATTAAGATTTTCGCAAATATTTCGAGTGTTGATGACTGTTTGCGGCTCCAGAACTGTCTTCAGATCCTTGTTGAATGGTGTTGTCGGAGTGGTCTATCTGTGAATGTTTCCAAGTGTTGTGTGATGTCCTTTACTCGAAATAAGCACGCAATCACTTTCGGGTACAATATAAGAGGGCTTCCACTTGACCGCCCCAGGACAGTTAAGGACCTTGGAATTGTTTTTGATGGTACTCTATCTTTTAAACCACACTATGAGCAGACTGTCAGTCCTGCTTACAAAACTCTAGGGTTTCTGATAAGAAACAGCAAAAATTTCTCACAGACTGACACCCTCCTCCTGCTCTTTGGCTGTTTGGTTAGGTCTCGACTTGAATATGGCTCAGTTGTGTGGGCTCCCACTTATGAGATACATGTGGCAAGCCTGGAATCAGTGCAAAGGAAATTTCTAAAATTTCTTAGCTTTCATGAGGATGGTCGATATCCGTCTATTGGTTTTCCTCAGGAAAGTTTACATCTTCGCTTTAGTCTGCAGAGTCTATCGATGCGCAGGCAGTGCAGTTTCATTATATTTTTATATAAACTGGTTAATTCTGTGTTCGACTGCCCTAGTCTGCTTCAGCAACTTAATTTCAATGTGCCTCGTATTGCAGCACGTTTTCCAGGCACATTCTATCTCCCGACTGCTCGTACACGATTGCTGCGATCGTCTCCAATTTACCAGATGTGCAATGATTACTCTGTACTGCAAGACCGCCTAGATATCTTCTCATGTAATATATCAGAGATAAAAATGTTTTTCAAAGCGATCTAATTTGTGACTCTTTTTTGTATTGTTAGCTAGATTGTTGTTAGTTATTATGTTTTGTGTATTGGCCCATCCTTAAATTGGCTTTTAAGCTGTTGGATGGTGTATGAATAAATAAATAAAAAAATAAATAAATAAATATTTTATTGTTTTTAATTTATTTTTTTAGCAATCAATAACAGTAAACCATACAAGAACAGACTTGCTGTTTAAAATACTAAATAATAATACATTTAAGACATTTACTGTTTCACCTTATAATAATTTTTATATTTTTTATAAAACCCCAAGGGAAATATGAGACAACACTGGCATCTTATAGGGATTTCATCAATTCAGGTTGTACAACCGTGTATGTCGGGTTGCCTAACTTAAGCGGTCACATGGGGTTCGGGAATTAATGAAAGCCCTGTATAATACAAATACTCTAGTGTCAAAGAGCCTTAACCTTCGATCTATGGCCGCAACTTTTTTGTTTTCACCTATTTATGAATTTAACCATGTTAAAGAGCATCAAAAATAATTCAAAAAATGATCTCTTGTGGTGATGTGATAAAACGAACTGATTATGAGAAAAACGACTTCAAACATTTTCATGCTTTAACGCCACTTTAAACTGATTTTCACAGTCTCAACTGAATACAAAATTTATTCACTAACTGCATTATTAAGTAACATTTTGGCTAATCATTACAAAGTGCATAACATGTTAAATGTACATTTCGTCCATGCTCTTACAATGAGTTCTTGATATGTTGTCCTTCCATCGACACATAATAATAATGATAATAACAATAATAACACCACAGTAGGTAAACTCCGCACCCAGAAGTTTTTGACTTGTGCAGGGGAAGCTTACATACACATATAGACAAAGGACACCACCCATAACTCATCAGAAGCCGGCCTTTCCATTCGAGTGAAAAAAACCGACTATCCAAATATGGGATTCGAACTCTCGACCTTACACACTTTGTGAACTGGCTATTTGGTCGTAAATTCATTCTTCTCAGAAAGTTGCGATGAACCCCGGAGAATATTCCCTCCTTTGTTCTTATTGTTCTTATTATTGCAAAACTGTCAATAATTGTTGCCTTAGTTCTTCCACTTTATTCACAGGCGTTCTGTGTACCAGTGACTAATCAAAAAGTCGATCGGGTTCAAGTCAGGCGACCTGGCAGCCCAATCCATGAATCCACCGTGCCCTATCCACCCCCCGGTGAAAATTTCATAGAGGTACTCCCTCACTGCTAAACTGTAATGAGGCGGTGCACCATCATGCAGTAGCCTGATTGTCTGTCACACTCCAATAGAAACGTTTACCAACAAAACTGACAGATCTTTTTTTTTAAGTGTAGGTAAGCCTCACCATCAAGCCTTTATGGGAAGAAATGGGGCCCAACTAAATGATCTTCCACGAGGCCGGCCTATACATTTACAGAAAATGTATTCTGGAACCCACATTCCACCATTAACCCATTTCCGGCCGCTGATGCGTTTACGCATCAGTCATATAATATTTTTTTTCTGTGCAACCACCTTAAGCAAAATCGAATACAGCTAATGTGCGATGTTATATAAAGATGCTATTATCTAATGAAAAATAAAAGACACGTATATCATAGAATATCTATATTGGAGAAATTATTGAAATAGGAAGAAATTAGGATTCTTGTCGGCATATACTTGTATTTGTTCTTACAAATGGTAAACAGAAGAATGAGCTAAAAATTCTTGAAAGTTCTATTGGAAACCTAAAGGAGAAACAATTAAATGAGAGTCCTTCAGAAAATTTTCGAATGGAAAGAAAAAACCAGCAGCTAAACATGTGTGATGCGTATGCGCATCAATGGCCGAAACCGTCAACTTCTGCACTTCTGCATGTCGAGACGTGTTAGAGCACTGTGATGTATTCTGATTCCAGATTACGGATATAATAGCATTAGTTTGTTTCCTGACTGTGCTACGTTAGGTTAGTGTTGTGAATTGTGAAGTGATATTTTTTGTCGTGTGAGAAAATGCCGCAATTTCTTACCCAAAGAGAATTAGAACTTGCTTTAGAGGAGATCGTGCAAGAATTAGCAGATGATCGAGGTAAAATAAAATTATATTTATAATTATTGTGTGCTCGTGAAGTAATTCTTATGTTTGTTTTTTATACAGATAATAATGTAGATGCAGTGTATATACCGCCAGATGTAGACGAACTAACTGACGAAGAGATTTTCGAAGAAGACTGTGAGAAAGTAAACGAATTCAATGATATTGCAGGGACATTCGAAATTCATACAGCCGATGACGATTTGCTTTATGACTCGGATGATGAATGTTTGGCAGCGAAACGTAAGAAGTTGTTACAATATAAAGGTGTAGATCGAAAACCTATCTGGAAAACAGGAGAACACTTGCATAATTCAAACAGCAATCACGATGTCAAAGAAAAAGAAAATATTGCTAGGCTGAAGAATGAGTTAGACGGCAAAACACCTTTAGATTTATTTTTTATGTACTTTGATGATGAAATGCTTGAAAACATAATTCAGTATAGTCAGAAATATGCACGTGACAATAACAGACATGACTTTATAATCGACAAAGATTATTTGCTGAATTTCCTGGGTATCATGATTTTATCTGGGTACCACACTCTCCCTCAAGCTGACTTATATTGGTCTACAGAAGAGGACAAAGGCTTGAAAATTGTAAAAGATTGCATGAGTCGAAACAAGTTTAGAAATATGAAGAAAAACATTCACCTGTCTGATAATAACAATTTAGACATACATGATAGATTTGCCAAACTTCGGCCGTTTTTCGACCTCCTGAATAAAAAGTTCATGAAGTTCGGTGTGTTTTCGACTTGTTTGTCAATAGATGAACAAATGGTGCCCTATTTCGGACGACATTCATGTAAAATGTATATGAAAGGCAAGCCTGTCAGGTTCGGATTTAAATTATGGTGTCTCTGTTCATCTGATGGCTACCTCTACCAATTTATTCCGTATGCTGGTGCATCCACAGAAAAAACCACTTGGTTTAGGAGGCCAAGTTGTGGTCAATTTATTATCAGTCATCAAAGAAAATGCCGCACACAAGGTTTTCTTCGACAATTTTTTCTCCTCCTATAAACTATTTTCAGTTCTAACTGATAAAGGATACTCTGCCACTGGTACGATACGCGACAATCGAACAGGAGTTTGTCCACTGGAGACAAACAAAATAATTTCGAAGAAGCAGCGTGGGTCACATAGCTGCGCTTATGATGAAGAGGCTGGTATATCACTTGTTCGATGGAATGACAATTCAGTGGTGACGGTGATAAGCAACTGTTACAATGTTCAACCTATGAATATAGCGAAGCGATATAATCGAAAAGAGAAAAAAATTGAAAATATAAATCAGCCTGCAGTGATTTCCCATTACAATAAATTCATGGGAGGCGTAGATTTACACGATAATGCAATAGCAAACTATCGTACCAGGATCTTGGGAAAGAAATGGTGGTGGCCTTTATTCTCAAATGCTGTTGATAGTACTATTGTAAATGCTTGGAAACTTTTCAATCTGGTTAATGAAAAAAAGATGTCACAACTTGACTTCAAGTCATATATTGCATACCGTCTCTTGAAAATCCAGAATCAAGGAGGCGAACAATCTTCAAGTCGGGTATCCATATCTAATAGTATACCAACTGAAATACGGACAGATAAATTTGACCATGTGGTGGTTCAGGAAGCAACGAAAGCTAGACGACGATGTCGATTATGTCATAGTGCAACAATATATATGTGCAAAAAGTGTAATGTACATATTCACGCTAACTGCTTCGAAGAATTTCATAAGAAATAATGTTTGTACATTATATTTTTATATAGTATCAGTTAGCACTTGTATTGCATATATTTGGCCATTGATGCGTTTACGCATCAGCCTGTAATTCACTAATTAAATAAAAAATATTTTTTTGTTTGTTGGTTTTATGTTTAGAAACTTTATTGTTGCTGGAGAAAATGAGTGACATTCAATTTTGAACGTTTTTTGATACCTTGGCCATAAATGGGTTAAATGAGGATTCTCGTCAAACAAAGGATGTTTATTATGGAGAATTAATACATAATCATGCCTGAATTCAGCTTCATATGTGAATAGAATGGAATTGGTGAAATTTCTGTTGCCATCATGCAGTTATAATTGCCTGTAAAAAGTGGAAGCCGATCTGCAGTTAGTAGAGTTTAGTGCTTTTGATAATGGAATGGATGTAGGAGTTGTTCGTACAAAATTTTATGGACTGAGCTTTTGGGAATATTTTCCTGCGATGTAATTAACGTGACGCTTATATCAGGATTATTATCAACTGCAGGCAAAAATGAACTTCAGCCGCAGGAATTCGAGTGCTTCGGTGGTGACCGACATCAAACCGCTTCGTCATAAAAGAGCCAAACTCACCTAATCACTGATGGATAGTACTGAACAACTGTGATCGTGGAATCCTTCTATTTGGAAATGCATCTTGGTATAAATGTCTTGATCTTAATGCATTTCAGTTTTAACGACGATTACACACAAATGATCACAACAGGGTAATTCACATGAACATTATCTGTCAGAAGTTGCTAAGGCAACTTCAAGGTATTGTTTTTAAAGTATTCTCTGTAAATCGTACAAATCAGTTTAAAGCAGCATGAAAATGTTTGAAGTCAGTTTTCTCAGAATCGGTTCATTTGATCGTATCGCAACAAGAGATTGATTCATTTTTGTTGCTCTTTAACAGGGTGCTGTTTAAGTTTATAGAGTGGTGAAAAGCAAAAAAGTTCTGGGCCATCAATGGAAGGTTAAGGTCAGGTTAGGACTTTCGGCACTGGAGTAGTTGCATCATATTTGGAACATATTTCTACAAGGGCACTTGTAATACATGTGGAAGATTTGAAAAAAAAATTCTAATAAAAAATATATCTGAAAAAACTGAAAATTTGTATGTATATGTATGTATGTATCATCTATTTTTCTACCAAAAACTCCCTGACAATCAATGACCTATGAACACATTATCCTGGTGAAAGATCCAACTCTTGTGCAACATATGGGGTGGAAGATGTTTCAGAACCTGAGTGAACCATCTGTCACATCTTCACAGTCGTCTCGAAATCGCTTTAACCATTTGGGGATGGTAGATTCCTTTAGAGAATTATCCCCATAGACTTTCTTCAAATCCTCTAAAATCTCCTGGCCATTTTTCTCTAGATTCGCGAAGAACTTGAGATTGGGTGTCCACTTTTGGAAAGTCGGCGAAGCTCTAAGTGTTTAGGAAAGGTAGGTATTTATGGGTATAACCTGGATAAGTCAGCGAAAATTTATAATTTCCACCCGGTCATTGCAAATAAGGGAAAATATGACTGCATTTGTCATAATTAGATTGTATATCGTATTCTATTGATGTGTGGCGGTTTCTAACTTCACCATGTCTAGAACTAGAACCAACGAACATTTAAAACATTTGTTTTGGAAAGTTAAAGAAAGTTAAGTGAATATACCTAAACTAAAGTGACAAATGACTAATAACAAACAATGTACTTTTAACAGACAGTGGTTAGATCGAAAACCAGGATTTCCCCGATTGGTTAGATTTGGAACCAGAGAACCCCTTTGTTGCACACTGTAAAGTTGCTTTAGATCATTAACTCTAAATAATTGGATAAACAGGCAATTGTGTCTGACTTAAAGCATATAAAAATGATAGCATGAAAAAATATCAACCTAATATTTAATTTTTCGCTCAAAATACCATTAAATTCAACAGTAAATAAGAAAGCAGAACAATTCCGAAAAGAAACGATTTTAATACCACCAAAGTCGAGTTATGATGTAGCCCCTTAAGCTCTTGAATCATTTAAATATAATTTTGGACTGTGGAAGTTGTTTGTAATGAAATGGCCCTTAACTCATATGCAGAACAGCTGTTGCATTTAAAAGAATGTTTCCTGACAAAGTGGTTCAAAATCGTACTATGGAGAAAATGAAAGCCTCGAATGTGATTAATTATGGATTAACTCCATATTTCAAGTTCTCTTTAGAAGATGACCTAAAAGAAAATTCTATGTGATTTGGTTTTGATAAGCCTTTGAACAACCCAGTACAGAGATGTCACAGGGATTTAGATAATCGATTCTGAAATGAAAAAAGTCAGAGAGTGGTGACAAGATCTTTGACCAGTGTTTTTCTGGGGAGTTTAACTGTTGATCATAAACTGTTGCTGAGTGGTGGGGAGTGGGCTTATCTAACCTGGGCCTGGATAAACTATTGCAGGTATCAATGGATAGACCTAATGCCTATCTTAAGTTTTCTAAAAGAGCTAACAATCCGGATTGAAGCAAAATACAATGGCAGGTTGACAGTTATTGGAGTTTGTGACTTACATAGAATAAACTGTGCTGTCTAAACTGGTCACTAACAAACTGGTTGGGATACTTACAGTGTTTGATCATCAACTGTTGCTAAGTGGTGGGGAGTGGGCTTATCTAACCTGCGCCTGGATAAACTATTGCAGGTATCAATGGATAGACCTAATGCCTATCTTAAGTTTTCTAAAAGAGCTAACAATCCGGATTAAAACAAAAGACAATGGCAGGTTGACAGTTATTGGAGTTTGTGACTTACATAGAATAAACTGTGCTATCTAAATTGGTCACTAACAAGCTGGCTGGGATACTTACAGTGTTTGATCATCAACTCTTGCTAAGTGGTGGGGAGTGGGCTTATCTAACCTGCGCCTGGATAAACTATTTCAGGTATCAATGGATAGACCTAATGCCAATCTTAAGTTTTCTAAAAGAGCTAACAATCCGGATTGAAACAAAATACCATGGCAGGTTGACAGTTATTGGAGTTTGTGACTTGCATACAATAAACTGTGCTGTCTAAACTGGTCACTAACAAGCTGGCTGGGATACTTACAATGTTTGTGACCTATGTGCAACCTACTTAGAGGCAGCCCAGCCTGTCGAGCACTATATACTGCAATTGCAGCTGGAGACACAAAAATTCACATCTATCAGCTGGCTTAGAATGATCCTGGAAGATGATATTCTTAACGCAGATGAAACTGGTTGATTTTATATGTTAATAGCATGCTCCAAATGTAAATATGAAACTGTATAGGCCACAAAAACTCGCAACTATGACGCAGAGTTTCATTCTGCATACAGATTTCTGACAATGAAAAACACAAATTCTTGTAATTGGGAAGTATGAAAATTGAAGATGCATGATGAACGTGACACACCTGCCTGTGTAGCACGAATCTAATAAGAAGCATTTGTGGACGTTATTCACTGGGTTTGAAGGCAAATTTAGCGTTCAGATCAACAATATAGCTCAAAAAGTGACATGTTTTATGTCTAGTATACAATTATGCAGCACAGGCTGTTTGCATAGCTCTGAGGCAAGATTATATGTTAACAATTGTTTTAAACATTCAGATAATGGCACCTCTAATAATGGAGACAACTGAGCGAGCTCATGCTCAGAATAATGAGATCCAAGTTGTAATTTTCTACTAGGAAATTCCATTGAGCGAATGACTGAAGAACCACTCGAATGTGACCAATGTAGGTGTTTCCATTAAATTGGATGTGTCAACGTGGGGGGTATGTGATCTGTGGCAATTTCAGCTAAGCCATTTCTTTATAACATTATTTTTAAGTTTTTCTGATGGCAATACTGAATTGCTGACCCCTTGAAGGTACTGTTTATCTGGAGTACACTGTATATATTAAATAACAATAGTACTGAAACTTTTATCGCCTTTACAATGTCAGAGTTTACTAAAAAGACACATGTGTATATAATAACATGCATGGAATTTTTGTGAATAATGATTGGAGTGGAAGTTTTAGTGTGTTCAATTTATAATATTACTAACTTAAATAACTGTAAATAATTGACCGTTGGTTTTTATATTACTGGTGTTAGGTGTGGCTTCAATATCATCACGCTGTTTATATAAATTATTAGATAAGCACACATCATTATACTCTGTTGCCCTGTTTTTTTAAGTCTTGAGAAATAGGAAAACTTAATAACTAAAAAAAAAAGAGTAGGTATGTATTTACACTTTAGTATATATATATATATATATATATATATATATATATATATATATATATATATATATATATATATATATATATATATATATATATATATATATTGTAATGAAATAGTATTGGCAAAGCATAAAAATTGAGTGCAAACAAAAATAAAGTTTAAAATTAGCACAACAGTAGTTTTCGAACATTGTGGAATAGAGCCACCAAATAACAGCGAAATAAAGTTCACAAGATAATTAATATTTTTTATTAAATTTTATTACATTGAAATGAACGTGTTTAACAAGACAGAGTAGGTAGAAACAGATTATGATAGAAATAATACTTACTGAAAGTATATATTATGTCAAAATACTACCTCTGTGAAGCAAATTCTTCCTGAATTTTATAGTGATTTAATAGTAATTCTAACCCAAAAACATGATGAAAACATGCCCAGATAAAATTGTGAAGTCCAATCTAATGTCACTACACCTGAAAAATAAACTACAAATTCAGTTTATGCCACATTGAAGTAAATATTATGGCTTGGAAAACAAATTAAATGACAAACAAAGTATATTAAGTTGTCAAGAATTTAATAAGGGTCAACCAGCACAACTTTGATAAAGATGAGTTCTGAATACACAAAATTTGTAAATGAAAAAAATGATGCTTGCATTAATTACAGACAAATTAATGCTTTAAAGTAATAAAATATACCTGAAAAGGATAAAGTAACTATTCTTTTAAATGTGTTTATAGTTTGAGCAAAATTGGTATTTAAAATTTATAATAATACAATTCCCTCTGATTTTAATGCTCGTTTTCATTTTATTATTCCATATTTTATGGATTAATTTACCTTCTTCCAGCTTTATAAGGTTATGAATTTGCAAGAAGTTTTAATGTTTTATACGAGCATTTAGTGGGATAAAACTTGTTTAGACCATACAATCTCTGCAATTGTTAAAATTCCTCCTATGGCGCTGAAGCCCAAACAACCATCATATATCTCATATATTTCTATTAATGAATTATATATTAGTCTCTTAAATCTCTCTCTTAAATAATATTCGGGCCTTCTAAAGGCCCCTGTCAGACTAGATATTTTTTTCCATACATCATTTAAGTGTTCGCCAAAATTCAACTTATTGTCTATTCCTAATCGCAGATACTTATAGTCATTTACATGTTTAATTTTTTGATTGTTTATATTAATATTCATATCTCTTATGTATTTACCTTTTTGTGCAAACATTATGTACACTGTTTCATCTAAGTTTATTTTCAAGTTATTACTTAATAATCACCTGTAATATGTATCCAAGTCATCATTGATTATTTTTTCCAATTAATTTTGGGAGTCATGCGAATGCAACAGCACTGTGCGAAACTTATGTATGTGGTCTTTAATTTTGCTAATGATAGATTCTGCACATACAATAAATACAAAATTGGTCCAAGTTCAGATCCCTGTGGGATACCTGTTTTGGATGGTGGATAGTATGATGCATCTTTTTAAAGGTAATCTAATTATCTATTCAGCAACACAATTTTTTTAGGGATAAAATAAACTGAGTAATAACATTTTAATTATCAGTAACATCTAACACAAGTGAAGCCTATATAGAATTACATAGTTTAGTATCATCTAATCAAATGTTCGAAATGCCTGCCTTCTTGTACCTGGCAATAGCCCAAACTGTCAACAAATTCTAGTTGGACTCTATTTATAATCTCTGAAGAAATGTTGGTACATTCAGTTTTAACTCTTGTTTTTAATTCATCGATAGTATCTGGTTTACTTTTGAATACCACATTCTTCAAATTACCCCACAGAAAAAATCTAAGGTAGTTAGGTCAGGTGATAAGCACTGGCCACTCGATTGCGCCACGCCTGCCAATCCATTTGTCAGAAAATTCTTGATCCAGATACTGTCGAACATTAACGTCATAATGCACTATACCAGCATTGTGCCTATGAGGAAATCAGTTCAATAATGTCGGAATGAGATATGGCTGTAAAAATTGTAGATATTGTGATTCATTTATCCATCAAAAAAATAGGGATCAATAATCCTACTCATAACAATTCCCACCCAAACATTTACCTTGTGTGGATATTGTATGTAATTCTTTCGCATCCATCTTGGATTTTACCTTGCCCAATATCTGTAGTTTTGACGGTTAACTTCTCCATGTAGTGTAAAAGTAGATTCGTCCAAAAACAGACTATTAGGTACTTGCAAAGAGTTATCATTACATTTATCCATTAATGTTGCACAAAACTGCATCCCTCTGTCTGGACCGTCATCTCATAACTCCTGCAAAAGCTGTATTTTATAAGGATGAAGTTTTTCAAGTTTGAACACTTTATGTGCCATCTGAAATGGAATTCTATTGTTTCGGCCAATTTGCCGAACACCACTGTGGGGATCCTCTCCCAATGCCAATAAGTCGTTTAATTTCACTTCTTCACTTATAGCCCGGCATCCTGTTTTGGCAAATCTTGCACGCTAGACATTTCTCGAAATTTCTTATCTATTCGACTCACTGTTGATTGATTGATAGACATATCCGGATATTTATTATTAAACAGAATACACAACTCTGCCTCAGTTTGGCTCCTGTCACCATAATCAATCATCATTAGAACTTCAATTCTTTGAGCTATTGAAAAACGCAGTTTACCAACAATTTAATAATTAATTTGGGAAAGCAAAAGTTGAAAACTATACATATTAACTTTGCAAGACAACCACGTAAATTTACTACTATGATCTGTAGATTGTATCCCAAAAAATATTAAACTTATGCTTGATTAGTTTTTATGACACACGTCACACAGCAGATAATTGTTATCATCAGTCGATTGTTACAGATACGACATAGTATACAACAAAATCTCTAGAGCTCTATTCGTATAAGAAGCCCAACATTTTGAACATTGTTTACAGACTTTGATATATTGAAGTATCATATCAAAAATATCATATTTGTATCATAAGACTGGACTATATAATTATTTACAGGTGTCACTTGTGTTATGTGTTATTGATAATAAAGATTTTATTACTCCCTTTATTTCATTCCTACAAAAAAAAAGTGTTGCTGAATAGAGAATTTGATTATCTTAAAAAATATGCATCACATTACCCACCATCCAATTTGAAAATTTTGGAGGGATAGCTACGCTTTGAAGAGGTATGACGATAGGGGTGGGATTTTTATATCAACAAGTTACTTTTTGACAATAAAAATAAACCTTTTTTTGAATTTTTCTTAATAATGGTCACTTTCAATTTTATTTAATTTATGCGTTACTTTATAGACACTGTGTATATTTAAAACCACTCACTTTAAAATATATGCAAAAGTAAAGTTGCACGCCTATTAATATTCTCTATCACCACTTCAGCAGTGGTCTGACCGTTTTGTATTACATTCAGTAGCGGCTCGTGACTTAATTCATTGGGGGTGCACAAGAAAAAAAAGTTCGGGACGCAGCAAGTGCGTTATGGTAGTAAATTTTTATTAAATGCTTCAAATTTGAATAACTCAAGTTTCTACGAACTTAGAAAGTTGAATTTTGGTTATAGTAGGGTCTTACCCAGGGCAACATATCCACCAAATTTCATCAAAATAACTTTATAATTTTCGGAGAAAAAATTTTTTTTTAAAGAAAACTCAATTTTCTAAAAATGTAGAAAGTTGAATTTTAGTGTGTAGTAAGGTCTTTTACAAGGCAACATATCCACCAAATTTCATTAAAATACCTTCGTAATTTTTGGGGAAAAAAATTTTTTTTGAAACAAAACTCAAAATTTTCCCGGAAAACGGTATCCGATTTTCCTGACTAACGAACTCATCCAAGCCATTAATAA